>CM060076.1:1640000-1645000 GCA_030533445.1 Cyprinodon diabolis | reverse complement strand
GATGGATGGATGGATGGATGGATGGATGGATAATAATGGATGGATGGATGGATGATGGATGGATGATGGATGGATGGATGATGGATGGATGGATGGATGGATAATAATGGATGGATGGATGGATGGATGGATAATAATGGATGGATGGATGGATGATGGATGGATGGATGGATGGATAATAATGGATGGATGATGGATTGATGGATGGATGATGGATGATGGATGATGGAGGGATGGATGATGGATGGATGATGGATGGATGGAGGGATGGATGAATGGATGGATGGATGATGGATGGATGGAGGGATGGATGGATGATGGATGGATGGATGGATAATAATGGATGGATGGATGGATGATGGATGGATGGATGGATAATAATGGATGGATGGATGGATGATGGATGGATGGATGGATAATAATGGATGGATGGATGGATGATGGATGGATGGATGGATGGATGGATGATGGATGGATGGATGGATAATAATGGAGGGATGGATGGATGATGGATGGATGGATGGATAATAATGGATGGATGGATGGATGATGGATGGATGGATGGATAATAATGGATGGATGGATGGATGATGGATGGATGGATGGATGGATGGATGATGGATGATGGATGGATGGATGATGGATGGATGGATGGATAATAATGGATGGATGATGGATGGATGGATTGATGATGATGATGATGATGATGAGGATGGACGGACAGACAGATCTACTCTCATAGAACATCTCTCATCATGGAGGATGAAGCTCTAGCGGTTCTCCATCTTCTAGATCTGCTCTCTGTTCTAAGGACTCAGGATCTACGGTAACAATCCAACCTCCAGCCTGGGCGCAATGAGCCTGGGTTGCATTCAATATTTGGCTGATTTGGAGGCAGCAGCAGCCAACGGTCTGTAGTGGTGTGGAGTGGTGGTGGTGGTGGTGGGGTGTTGGTGTTTGGGGGGGTATCTACCATGTCTGCCCCATAGATGTTCTGGTCTCAGCGTCCCTCTGTCCTCCGGCTGGACCAGCCCTCAGCTGGACGTCCGGCTGTGGCCAATCATGTCACAGAACGTCCTCTTGGCTGCTCTTCACCGCCTTGTCTCATCCGAATGCTTCCGTAAATAAACAAAAAACAGCAACATGGCGACACCAGGCTGAGCTGCTTGGACCATATGGGAGCTGCTGGCCCAAAGCAGAGGGGTCACAGATGGCTGCACGGCCCCTGAATCCTGCCTGCCTTCTTCCGGGCTGCTGGGCTTTCAGGTCTTCTGATAACTAAACCAGACTGCATCTCTCCTGCTAATGTTTTAATCGTTGACACGGACTCAGATGGGGAAACACAATAGCTAACAATTAACCACAGGGCGGCGTATTAAAGAGGGACTCATGGTAGACTGCTACTGGATGACTCACTTTGCATTAGTCTTTGAAGACAGTCCCTGCGGCCGGTGCCGGCTTTAAAAGCCGGAGCGTCTTGGCACGTTGCTGAATGGAAAAGCAGGCGGTTGGTTTGGGCTGCATTAATGCTAAGCCTTTGTTCTCCCGGAGGGCTGTCAAATGGAGAGAGGGCTCCCTGAGACACTTTCCTGAAACATTCCCGCTGAAAGGCAGCTGAGCACCGGCAAGATGAGGAGGGATCACAGAGAATTAGAGCTGCAGATATTTCATTGATCTGTCTGTAAGCTGGGACACTGAGACTCAGGCGCGTCACAGCAGAGAATTTAAGCTTCACTTTAGCTCCTCTTCCTGCAAACCTCCGTCTGATGAGGGCTGCCATGTTCCCAGATAGAACCTCTGAGCAGAGGGACCCATTTCTCCAGGCCTCACATCATGACTGAGAGCTGAGTCCAAAGCGTCATTGGCTTCCTGTTAAATCCAGAATAGAATTTAAAATCCTCCTTCTCACATATAAAGCCTTAAATGGCCAAGCTCCATCTGATATCAGAGATCTGATTGTTCCTTATGTTCCTAACAGAGCACTTCGCTCTCAATCTGCAGGTTTACTAGTGGTTCCTAGAACTTCTAAAAGTAGAATGGGAGGCAGATCTTTTAGTTATCAGGCTCCTCTCCTGTGGAACCAACTACCAGTTTTAGTCCGTGAGGCAGACACCCTGTCTACTTTTAAGGCTAGGCTTAAAACTTTCCTTTTTGATAAAGCTTCTAGTTAGGGTGGCTCAGGTTATCCTGATCTATCTCTATAGTTCTGCTGCTATAGGCTTAGACTGCTGGAGGACATAGGGACCCCTTTTTCATCATTCTGCTTCATTCTATCTCTATTCTCCCACTCTGCAGAATCTGTTAGTTCAATCTCTAACGTTCTGCTCTCTCTGCTTTTTCTCATAGTAGCTTCATCTGGTCTGTTCCTGTTTGGCTGTGACTCCATCCTGGAGAGAAATATCAGCTGTGCTGCTGCCATCAACACCTTTGTTTCTAGATGTTGGAGCTTGGCCTGATGTGAATTGGAGCTATAGAAATAAACTGAATTGAAATGACATAACTTCTTACCCCAGCTTGTAGAACCTCCTCCAGCACTGAATAGAACCTGCTGTCCTATCAGTTTTATTTCCAAATCTTGCTCTTTTCTTTTCAGAGCTGCTGTAGTTCCCCCCCCCCCCCCCATTCTAGACGTCTCTGTTGTCCAGAGGAGATCATGAGCCACTTAATGACAACAACATGCAGACGAAATCATGACTCCTCCTCCACCGTGCTTGGAAGCTGGTGTGAGAGGCTGTAGCATATCTGCTGTCTGAGGAACTTTAACTTTTGACCTGTAGAGTCTGAAGTTGGGGTTTCTGGTCCCTCCTGATTAGACATGAAGTTATCTGTTCTCTCTCTGCAGGAAGATGGATCTCAGGTTGATTAGAGATGACCTTTTGACCCTTCCAGGTTGATGGGAGCATATCTGAATGATGCTCCTTCCTTTTGTTCTTTTTGGTGAACGTGACCCATTCAGAGTCAAAGATCAACAGCAGCTTCTACTGGAGCAGTCAGAACTTTTGGAGGATGATCTGACTGCTTCGGATTTGCTGAATCAAGCAGGTAAACCAGATGTCCTGGATCTGAATCCTCTGAGGGAGCGATTTTACTCGCTTACTGCTTCCCCCTCAGTATGGACTAAACAGCCATCCCAGCTCTGCCTCTGCGCCCTGAGACCCCGTAGGAGATCAGGTGGTTCGGCCCCGAAGGCGGTTACCTGGCAGCAGGCACAGCGAGGATGATGAAGGTCCCTGAGCGCAACAGTCCTCATCTTCCTCCCACTGATCCTCAGCTCCATCTGTGGCCACAATCAGGGAGATTAGGTTTCTTAGCAGCCTGTTGGATTGTTCGTGTTCTGACAGAGAACATCCAGTGAGGAACAGAAGCTTCACACTGATAAGTTATACATTCATTAGTGTATATTCCTTTAGTGAAAGTGAAAGCCCTTTGGGAAACTCCTCCAACTCCCATTGTCATTGTGACACAGCACACACAAGTGAACACTGCACACCATGAAATGCATTTATGCCTCACCCGTGCAAGGGGGCAGCCCTCAATGGCGCCCCAAGGGAGCAGTGTGGCGGGACGGTACCATGCTCAGGGTACCTCAGTCATGGAGGAGGATGGGGGAGAGCTGGTTAATTACTCCCCCCACCAACCTGGCGGGTCGGGAGTCGAACCGGTAACCTTTGGGATCCAAGTCTGACACCCTAACCGCTCACCCACGACTTTAGCCGGCTGGATTAAAAATAGAACTCCATTATCCTATTCAAGAGGCTAGCGTTCAATCATCTTATTTTCAGATTATCTATCTACTTTTAGATCAAGATTAAAGTGTTCAGATCTGAAGGAGAGTGAACTGAAACAGGGGAGCTAATAGGACGAAGAGGGAGAAATGGTGCCGTTAATCCCGCTGAGTGATCCGGAGTCCAGTAGTCATGTAAATCTGCACCAAATGATAAAAAAACAGATTAAAAATCTGAAATTGAAGAGCTGGCAAATGCAGAAGGAGCAGAAACAGGAAGGGTGACAGTAAACTAACCTAAGTGTGAGGGATTGCTGAAGAGTCAATGAGTCGATGCAATCAGCTGGTTTTCCTTAGATAGAAAACTTTGAATCAATCTGACTGGATGATCTGGTGAACTGGAAGGAGACCTGAGATGGCATGATGTGAATTGGAGCTATAGAAATAAACTGTTTAATTTAATTATGGACCAGATCATGGACCATGCCATGGAATGGATCATGGACCGGGTCAGGGATCATATCAGAAACCAGAGCAGGGACCAGATCAGAAACTAGATCAGTCACAAAATCAGGGACCACACCAGCAAACCTGGACTAGATCAAGTACCGGATCATGGACTGGATCAGTGACCAGATCTTGGACCAGATAATGAACCATGTTAGTGAAAAGATCAGACACCAGTTCAGCGACCATATCATCAACTAGATCAGGAACTGGATAAGGGACCGGATCATGGACCACATCATGGAACGGATTACGAACCAGTTCAGGGACCAGATCAGGACCTTGATCTAGTCCATGATCTGGTCCCATAACGGGTCCACGATCTGGTCCACGATCTGGTTCATGATCTGGTTCATGATCTGGTTTTGCACCTGGTCCATGGGACCAAATCATGGACCAGATCAGGGAGCTGATCATGGACCAGATGAGAAACCAGATCACAGACAAGATCAGGGAACACATCATGGCCAATGTCAGAAACCATATAATAAACCAGATCATGGACAAGGTCAAAAACCAGATTAGAGACCGGATCGGGAACCAGATCATGGACCAGGTCAAGAAACAGTTCAGGGATAGGATCATAAACGAGATCATGGACCAGACCAGGGAACACATCATGGACCAGATCAGAAACCAGATCATGGATCAGATCACGAACCAGGTCAGGAACCAGATCAGAAACCAGATCATGGTTCAGATCAGGAACCAGGTCAGGAACCAGATCAGAAACCAGATCATGGTTCAGATCAGGAACCAGGTCAGGAAC
>CM060076.1:1462500-1635000 GCA_030533445.1 Cyprinodon diabolis | reverse complement strand
CGATGTGATTCTGCAATGAATCAGCTTTTAGACGCAGCAGTTAGAAGAAGCAGCAAACGGTTCTTTTTGGCAGCTAACCCCCCCCCCCCCCCCCCCCCATTCAGAGCAGGACGAGCTCGTTGGAATCCTCTGCTGATGGGGGGGGGCTGGAGGGCTCTCTATCCGCTTAGTGGCCCATTGGTACAAAGAGCTGCAGATCATAATAGACCTTTTCATGAACAGACAAAACAGATGGAGACCAGTGGAAATGAGACGTGCAGAGAGAGGCTGTACGGATCTGCCTGGAGATGGGAGCTGAGGAGGGACTAAACAAAACAGGCCCTCAGCAGCGAGCAGCTGCTTATGGCTCTGAAAACAGCCTGGAAACCTGAAAATAAAGGAATCCAGGCTGAAGCTGCCACCCTCTGTCAGCCGGCCCAGAGGCCTGAACACCACGTACCTGCAAACCCCCTCCTGTTGGTCCTCAGATAACGTCACCAACATACTGACTGACATTCAGCACAAGTCGGACATCGTCTGTACTCTTTTAATCTAAGGACTAGAACCTACAGTGTAGAACCATGCTAAGTGAACCTTAAGGGAAAGAGAAGAAACTAATTGAAGCTGAGTGAGCAGCATAATTCCTTCATATAAAATCTGCAGTAAACACTAATATTATCAGTTCTAGTTTAAATGAGCCTCAGTGGAGCTAGATCAGATAGATCAGGGGCTGCAGTTCTATAAACCTTCTACAATCGCTCTTAATGACGGCTAAAAATGATAAAGATCCACCCAATGGTTAAATATGTTATTAGAACAAATACCAGACTGAGAAAAGGGTCTAATTGTAATGAGCTTTGAAACGCATCATTTTCCACAAATAATGTCCTTTAGAAGAAAAAACACGCTTCATCTTTATGTTTATCTTGTTTTAAAACCTATGAATATAAATAAACTGCTGATTGTTTAAAATGGCAAAAGATTTCCCGTATTTACAGTTTTTTTGGATTGCTTAAGCACGATTTTCAAAACAGGGCCCATGTTTTCAAAACACTACACACAATTAGCACAACCACACACCCAATTAGCAAAACACTACAGATCCTTTGCATAATTAAACACTCTTGTAAAAAACTATACACTTCTGTTTAAAAACCACACTTTGTTACCATATGAAACACACACGTTTCACATTACTATACTCTGTTTGCACGAGTTACACTCTGCTGTGATAAACCTAAAACACTTTTAGCACTTCTGCTTCCCTATGATTAGAGTTGGCTACCATCAACAAAGTACAAATATAATGTAAATTCACCAAACACTACACAAGACCAATGTTGCAGACTGAAGAAACTCATTTATATCTCAACACGCCCAAAATGTTGACATGGAGATTCATAATACTGTAACAAAATGTCACTTTATGTATTGTACTGTAATTTTACTGTAAAAAACAAAACAAAACAAAAACTAGACATTGTCTCTTCGCCTAGCTGGATCTGGCCAGAGAATTTCATCAACATCGCAGGCAATGTTGTCATTAGCAAGACACCTTGGAAAGAAACGTCTTGAATGACGAATCCATCCTTGCATTGCTGCCACCTCCATGTACTGTATGCTGATGCTGGATCTCCTCTCCATCCATTTGTAAAACTCTCTGAAGAACAGTGTCAGGCAAAATTGTGTTCAGTATAGATCTAGTATACATATCACAGTACAGTAAAAGATTATTAGACAGTATGCAAGATCACAATGCTTAGGTGAATACATACCTCTGCATAATCATGCCGCAGTCGTTTCACCCTTTCGGAATTGCGCTCGAAAGGCACTCGATAAATTTTCTTCATTTGAATATGGTTTTTTGTAAGGATGCGTGCCAGTGTTGATGTTGAGACCTGATGGATATTGTTGAAACCGACGTGGTTATTGACAATGTTAGCTTGGAGCTGTTTGAGGCTTATAGCATTGTTGGCCAAAACCATGTTTACTATCTCCCTCTCTTGCTGTTCTGTGAACATAGGAGGCTTTCCCCCTCGTCGTTCCTGACCCTCAATCCTATTTAGAAAAAAAAACAGTAAACAATAGTACAGTAATTTCACAGGAAAAGGTAACAGAAGTGCTGATAGTGCATAGAATACAGTACTGTAAGCAGTTGCTGAAACCGTGCAGATGTTTTTGATATGATGATATTTTTACAATACCTATTTTCCAGTCGAAATGTTCTTATCACACTTGCCACTGTGTATCGGCTTAGATTTGGCTGTACTCTCAGTCCAGCCTCCCTCAGCGTCAGGCCATGGTTGACAACGTGGTCAACCAGTGTTGCACGGATCTCATTTGTCAGATTCGGTCCTCTTTGAGCACGTTCTTGTCTTCCTCTTCCTCTACCGCCAGCATGGCCTCCATCTCTTCCTCTTCCGTTGATTCCTCCTCTGTTGATTCCTCTTCCTCCCCTTCCTCCTCTTCCTCCTTGTCCTTCTCCTCCTCCTTGTCGTCCTCCTCCTTGTCCTTGTCCTCCTCCTTGTCCTCCACCTCGTCTTACTATTTCTCTGACTCTTTCCATTGTGCTTGAAGACCGATGAACTCACCTGCTGCTTTTTATAGTGCTTATACACCTGATTGGTGTGTCTACAATTAAGCAAACAAGTGTTTGCACACCTGATGACTGTGTTGAATCAATTGGTTGGAAGGTGCAGTAATTTGACAGTCAGTGCTTTGGTATTGCAAGGAAGTGACTTCATAATAGATTTTTGTGTGTAATGTATGTTAAGTGTGTTTATTGTTTTGCAAATGACTGTGTGTAGAGTTTTGCAACAAGTGTGAGGTTGACAATGTGCTTATAGTTGTGCAAATAAGGGCTGATGATTTGCTTCTTGGGTGGAAGGTTTTGCTAATAGTGTACTACTTTTAACTTTAGTGTGTAAGCAATCCAAAAAAACTGTAACAAAAACTATTAGCTGAACTCCGGGTAAAATTACTGAAGAGGATTAGGGACACTGAAAAAAAAAGTTAACAGATTTTTCAATTTTATTTCAGTATAATATGAGAAAAAGGTCAGAATTCTGACTTTAATCTCAGAATTCTGTCTGAATTCTGACAGCTAACAAACATGTTAGCATCAAGCCGTAGCCATGTCTTTTTTAGCTCTCTGGTTTTAATCTCCTTCTGCTCTTCCATTAATCAAATAGCATCCCAAACGACTCACATCTTTGTCATTGAAGCTGAGTGCTCCACATCTCTGCCTTCATGGTGCCCATCTACATTAAGATCTACAATTCTGAGATTAAAGTCAGAATTCTGAGATTAAAGTCAGAATTCTGAGAAAAGAGTCAAAATTCTGAGATTAAAGTCAGAATTCTTAGAAAAAAGTCAAAATTCTGAGATTAAAGTCAGAATTCTGAGATTAAAGTCAGAATTCTGAGATTAAAGTCAACATTCTGAGAAAAGAGTCAAAATTCTGAGATTAAAGTCAGAATTCTGAGAAAAAGGTCAAAATTCTGAGATTAAAGTCAGAATTCTGAGATTAAAGTCAAAATTCTGAGAAAAGAGTCAGAATTCTGAGAAAAGAGTCAGAATTCTGAGATTAAAGTCAGAATTCTGAGAAAAAAGTCAAAATTCTGAGATTAAAGTCAGAATTCTGAGAAAAAGGTCAAAATTCTGAGATTAAAGTCAGAATTCTGAGATTAAAGTCAAAATTCTGAGAAAAGAGTCAGAATTCTGAGAAAAGAGTCAGAATTCTGAGATTAAAGTCAGAATTCTGAGAAAAAAGTCAAAATTCTGAGAAAAGAGTCAACATTTTGAGATTAAAGTCAAAATTCTGAGATTAAAGTCAGAATTCTGAGAAAAAAGTCAGAATTCTGGGAAAAGAGTCAAAATTTGTAGATTAAAGTCATAATTCTGAGAAAAAAGTCAGAATTCTGAGAAAAGAGTCAAAATTCTGAGATTAAAGTCAGAATTCTGAGAAAAAGGTCAAAATTCTGAGATTAAAGTCAGAATTCTGAGATTAAAGTCAAAATTCTGAGAAAAGAGTCAGAATTCTGAGAAAAGAGTCAGAATTCTGAGATTAAAGTCAGAATTCTGAGAAAAAAGTCAAAATTCTGAGATTAAAGTCAGAATTCTGAGAAAAAGGTCAAAATTCTGAGATTAAAGTCAGAATTCTGAGATTAAAGTCAAAATTCTGAGAAAAGAGTCAGAATTCTGAGAAAAGAGTCAGAATTCTGAGATTAAAGTCAGAATTCTGAGAAAAAAGTCAAAATTCTGAGAAAAGAGTCAACATTTTGAGATTAAAGTCAAAATTCTGAGATTAAAGTCAGAATTCTGAGAAAAAAGTCAGAATTCTGGGAAAAGAGTCAAAATTTGTAGATTAAAGTCATAATTCTGAGAAAAAAGTCAGAATTCTGAGAAAAGAGTCAAAATTCTGAGATTAAAGTCAGAATTCTGAGAAAAGAGTCAAAATTCTGAGATTAAAGTCAGAATTCTGAGATTAAAGTCAAAATTCTGAGAAAAGAGTCAAAATTCTGAGATTAAAGTCAGAATTCTGAGAAAAAAGTCAGAATTCTGAGAAAAGAGTCAAAATTTGTAGATTAAAGTCATAATTCTGAGAAAAGAGTCAAAATTCTGAGATTAAAGTCAGAATTCTGAGATTAAAGTCAGAATTCTGAGAAAAAAGTCAGAATTCTGAGAAAAGAGAATTCTGAGAAAAGAGTCAAAATTCTGAGATTAAAGTCAGAATTCCGAGAAAAGAGTCAACATTTTGAGATTAAAGTCAGAATTCTGAGATTAAAGTCAGAATTCTGAGAAAAGAGTCAGAATTCTGAGATTAAAGTCAGAATTCTGAGATTAAAGTCAAAATTCTGAGAAAAGAGTCAAAATTCTGAGATTAAAGTCAGAATTCTGAGGAAAGAATCAGAATTCTGAGATTAAAGTCAGAATTCTGAGATTAAAGTCAAAATTCTGAGAAAAGAGTCAAAATTCTGAGATTAAAGTCAGAATTCTGAGAAAAGAGTCAGAATTCTGAGATTAAAGTCAGAATTCTGAGATTAAAGTCAAAATTCTGAGAAAAGAGTCAAAATTCTGAGATTAAAGTCAGAATTCTGAGAAAAGAGTAAGAATTCTGAGAAAAGAGTCAAAATTCTGAGATTAAAGTCAAAATTCTGAGAAAAGAGTCAAAATTCTGAGATTAAAGTCAGAATTCTGAGAAAAGAGTCAAAATTCTGAGATTAAAGTCAGAATTCTGAGATTAAAGTCAGAGTTCTGAGAAAAAAAGTCAGAATTCTGAGAAAAGAGTCAAAATTCTGACTTTTTTCCCATATGAAACTGAAATAAAATTTAAAAATCCGTTAAATTTTTTTTTTCAGTGGCCCTAATCCTCTTCCGTATAAAATAGCCTCATTTAGGACAATTCAACATAAATTTCATTCAATGTATTTTTTTTGTAAAAAGCATTTTCCGATAAAAAACTATTAAAAATACATTTTAAAAAAGCAAAGTTATTCTCAAAAAATTTTTTTTTCTGGATTGCTTTTCTTTCAAACGTTAATTTACAAAACATGTCTTTGTTTACAACTATAGTGGGACAAAATTAACTGCATATTAAAAGGAAAACAGATCTGAAAACATTTTGTCCAAAACCTGAGCTTTTGGTGGTGGGGGGGGGTGGCATGCCCACACTTTAATCTCTTCTCTCCGCTGATGTGAAGACAGACCGTCCCAAATCTCATCACAGCAGAAATAGTGATGCAGAGAGGCTGAGCGCGTCTTTAGAGCTGGCTGAGCAAATTGGGATGCAAATGTGAATCCTTTGAAGTGGGTAAAGTGGCATAATGGGAAGATCCATACATTATTAATCAGAGCTGGTTGAGTGCCGGGCCCAGAGGACGGCTGACATCACCGGAGCTCTTTTTAACTCCACAGCAGGAGGAGCTGCATCCTTCATCTAATGTTGAACATTCAGTCTGCAGCATGAAGCTTACGAGGCTAAAATGGTTCAATTAGAAAGAAAATGATTCCAGAACCGTTTCTCTGTCTGCTGGATCAGGTTCTGCTTCCTGGTCTGAAAGACAAACTGCTTTTACCTCCAGTTCTTTTATTTTTGCATCGTGAAGCATAAAGTCCAAAAACTGGAGGGTTTCATTTTGAATTGATCTTATTTTTTCCATATAGAATAAAAAAAAAAAGATACAACTACTGCAGATATTCAGACTAAAAGACGGCGATCTGTTCTGATTTGCGCCAGATTTATTTCTACTACTATTTCTTTATGTCTACTTTTAAGGCTAGGCTTACTAAACTCAGAGATCGTGAGGTTGAAGAGGCGGATGTTTGATGGAGGAACCACGATTCTACCTCATCGTCCAGCAGAGCTGGTCAATGGGAAGTTTCTCTCAAACCCGATTCAAACTCATCAGCAGAGTTCCTGCTGCAGCAGAGGAGGAGACTTCATGTTCCCAGCATGCTTTGTGGCGTGGTCCAGTCCAGATTCAGAGCAGCTGGTCACACCGCCTCCCAGATAATTGGATTAATATGAACTAAGCAGCATGGAAGAGGAGGATGATGGTGGGGGCTCTGTTACACTGCAGGCATGTCAGCAAAATGTCTCCCAAAGAGATCCACTCTATCACTTCTCTATGCTAATGATAGCTAGATTACAGTTATACGCCAGGTTTGAGCACTGCTGCTTTTTATAGGCTATATATCTGAAATTATATATTTTTTTTAATTGCTGTTTTATTTGAAGGCTGTAGGAGACTTTTGGAGAAAAAAGCAATTACCGGTACTAATTATTACTTGAAAGCAGGAGGTCAGCTGGGCAGTTAACTACCCCCCCCCCGGATCCCCTTTCCCCTTGACCTTGATGAAATGTTTTAATGGGAAAATAAAGTCATTCTGGAGCCGAAACGAGAGAGATGTTTTTGGTTGGAGGGGTTTTTATTTGTTTTTGTTTGTTTTTTGCTATGTGCCTCCTGAAATGCTCTTGTGCAAACATAACCCAGAAAACAAGTGCAATCAGATATTCATCCATGGACAGACGGATGGACAGATGTGTCCGCCAGCCAGGGGCTGATTTAGGAAATTTGGGGCCCTAGGCAAAGACAGGCAGGGGGCCCTCTGAATGGAGAAGACAATACATAGAACAGCCCCATTCTACAGATAGAGAAATGTTAATAGAATAGACATCCATTATCTGTTCTAGGTTGTGTCCCTCTCTTCTTGTCCCTTTTCTTCTTGTTTTCCTCTCTATGTTTTGTCCTCAGCTGACTTTTCATGCTGTCTCTAAAGGAATGAAAGATTTTTTCCAAGCACTAAGCTCACTTAGCTGATTGCTCCTTCCTGTGTTTCCAAAAAGGCCAAAGTAAATAACCCAGTCCTTCTTTTCACTGTAGACAAGCCATGATCTGCTTATCTGTTCTCCATTTTTCATTTGGATGAAATAATAGCTGCATGAATCATGACAGCAGACAAGATAGAGGAGAGCAGGAGGCGGGGTTACCAATCTACTTGCTCTGGAGAGCAGAGTTCGCTGCTTTTAGATGTTGTCTCCAAAGTCTCCAGTAGCAGAAAAAAGTCTCTAGATTTGGCGCTAGGAGCTTTTTAGAAATCAAAGTGCTAGAGGGGTCTGAAAAGTGGCTAAATATAGCGACTAAAGCGCTAAGTTGGCAACACTGCTCTTTGCATGGTTTGCTGCTGTCTGTTTGGACCTTTCTGAACATGTGCAGCAAATGGACTGATCCAATATGGTGGACACTGAAGGGGGGGGCTGAGACACACTTAATATTATCAGCGTTCTGATGGCATTTTAGAGAAAAACAATTATTGTGCACAAATAAGGAATAGTTGTATTAACTATACATGTAAAAAGAGTTTTATGGGCCCCCGAGGACGTTGGGGCTGCCCAGTATTGCCTAATGGTAAATCCTGCCCCCAGCTGTCATCTGGATGAAGAACAATAACAGCTGTACTGCAGGCTTAGTATCAGAGCCGCTCCACAAGCTTCAACAGCTCCAGTCTTTGCAGAAAGAGACGCTAAAAGTGACACTGAAGCAGACATCTTTCCTCCCCCGGAGGTGAGGCGGCGGCTGCAACCACTACCACAAAATATGAGGCTAAAAGCTCCCAGCGCTCCTACTGCGGGTCGGAGAGGATTGGAGACAGATTGATCTGGGAGAGTAGATGGATGTGTGAAAGCCCTCAGAGGCAGTGAATCCATGATGATGAAAAGGTCAGTCAGAGTTCCTTAATGTTGGCCTTTAATCAGAGCACAGGTGTGTGACGCCGCTTACCGACGCCTGAAACCTGGAAAGATGCACTTCCAGGGATGAGAGCAGGAAATGGTCTCAGATCAGAGCAGCAGCTGGTGTCAGTCGCTGCTCCTCACATCAATTCAACAAACTTTGCTTTTCAAGTAGCGGAAAATGACACAGAAAAGGGTCCATTTACCAAACAACAAGTTCAGGATAAATTCATCCATGAGCTGCACTCTGGGTTCACCTTTAAGTGATGTTTTTGCTCATTTGAATATCCTGACTTCCCTAAAAATCTTTCATATCAAACACAGTGATCGTGATGTTTGACAAGATCAAGACCTGCAGTGAAAGGATGGATCTGCCCTCACAGAAAAATAGGATTTCACATTTATCCCCTTAAGTCCTGAGGGTCTTTGGAGCAAATTCCGCCCGAATTTACATATGTGAAATAAAGATAGGACAGCTCCTAAACTATAAATTGGAAATAAAATTGTTTAGGTGATTAAACTGTCATGATCTGGCCTGTTTGCTCCTCCCTAATTAGTAATTCCTTTCACCTGTCGTTTTCCCTCCCTGCCTCAATTATAATTTATTCCTCTCACCTGTTTCCTCTGGTTTATATTCAGTTCAGCCTGAGCATTCAGTGCCAGATCATTACTTGTCTTTCTGTTAGTCTGTCTGTTCAGTTTATTTCTTGGTTCATGTCCTGGATCCTAGCTGCCAGTGGAAAGAGGGTTTTAGTGTTTGTCCCGTCTCCTGATCGTCCACTGTTCCTCCCCTGCGGAGTCCTCTGGGTTTTTTGGCTCATTATGGGGGGAGGTTCAGTTTTTATCCAGTAAGCCTGGCTCCAGGGAGGAGACCAGTTTAAAGACCTGCTTCAAGTTCTGGTTCCACGTCCTGTCTCGGCTACCCTCTTCCACTGAGCCTGGCTGTCTGCACCTGATCCTGTCTGCTCCTGTGCATGACCACCTGGTCATGCTTCTGGTCCCAGTCAGACTCTGAACCCTCCTGGGAGCCTGTGGATACCTGGAAGTCTGGATCCTGCCACCTGTTTCTGTTCCTGCTTTGATCTGGATCCCTGACCAGGATCGGCTTCCAGCATGACCTCTGGGACTGCAGCACTTGGGGACATTCGAGGACTGGACTGTTAAACCAGGTAAGTGGCCAACTCAGATAATCATCTTCTGTCAGATGATGGTGGTCACTTACCTGTGTTTCTCCTGCAGAGTGTCTGATTGGGCGGTGCCCCGCTCCCCATCCTGCTGTGTCCACGAGCCACAGCTCCGCTTTAGTTTTTGTTAATTTAATAAACCTTTTTGAACTTTCCTACTGACTGTCTCTCCTTGAATACTGGGTCCACCTGTCCTCGGTCCATGACATAAACAAAGAAAAAATGAAAAATATTTAGCCTCGCCATTTTTTTTTTCCAAAATAAACTCTGCAAAACACCAT
This sequence comes from Cyprinodon diabolis, assembly GCA_030533445.1. NCBI lineage: Eukaryota > Metazoa > Chordata > Actinopteri > Cyprinodontiformes > Cyprinodontidae > Cyprinodon > Cyprinodon diabolis. The sequence continues at coordinate 1,625,323 of CM060076.1, read as the reverse complement.
GAAAGCCCATTAGGAACTCTTGATGAATCCTCAGACTACAAAAAATCTAAATATAACTAACATTTTTGTGTTAATTATTGCAGTTTCTCTTGAATTCAGGAGCTAAGTGAGACACTTTGCCAATGGAACAAAGCAATTTACATTTAAAATAAGAAAAAACTATTACATTGTCTAATTTCAAGTGCATATTATCTAATTATCTTATTGTCAGAGTAAAAATACTCATTCCATTGGCTAATCATCAAATTTTCCCACTTAGATTACAGTTTTTTTGGATTGCTTAAGCACGATTTTCAAAACAGGGCCCATGTTTTCAAAACACTACACAGAATTAGCACAACCACACACCCAATTAGCAAAACACTACAGATCCTTTGCATAATTAAACACTCTTGTAAAAACTACACACTTCTGTTTAAAAACCACACTTTGTTACCATATGAAACACACACGTTTCACATTACTATACTCTGTTTGCACGAGTTACACTCTGCTGTGATAAACCTAAAACACTTTTAGCACTTCTACTTCCCTATGATTAGAGTTGGCTACCATCAACAAAGTACAAATATAATGTAAATTTACCAAACACTACACAAGACCAATGTTGCAGACTGAAGAAACTCATTTATTTCTCAACACGCCCAAAATGTTGACATGGAGATTCATAATACTGTAACAAAATGTCACTTTATGTATTGTACTGTAATTTTACTGTAAAAAACAAAGCAAAACAAAACTAGACATTGTCTCTTCGCCTAGCTGGATCTGGCCAGAGAATTTCATCAACATCGCAGGCAATGTTGTCATTAGCAAGACACCTTGGAAAGAAACGTCTTGAATGACGAATCCATCCTTGAATTGCTGCTACCTCCATCTGGTCACAGGCCTCCTCCATGGCCTGGATGAGGGGTACCTCAGCCTGGAGACGGAGATCATATACCTTCCACCGCCATGCCGAGAAAAACTCTTCTATAGGGTTGAGAAATGGAGAGTATGGTGGAAGATATAGGACGGTGAAGTGTGGATGTTGCTGAAACCAGTTCTGAACCAGAGCAGAGCGGTGGAAAGACACATTGTCCCAGACAACAATGTATTGCATATGATCAATTTGATTTGCTGCTGTTATGTTGTGCAATTGGTCCAAGAATGTAAGTATGAGTGCTGTGTTGTAAGGGCCCATATGGGCATGGCGGTGGAGGACCCCATTCTGTGTAATGGCTGCACAGAGTGTTATATTACCCCCACATTGCCCTGGGACATTGACTATAGCTCTGTGGCCAATGATGCTTCTTCCCCTCCTTCGTGTTCTCGTCAGGTTGAACCCATCCTCATCTACGTAAATGAACTCATGCTGGATCTCCTCTCCATCCATTTCTAAAACTCTCTGAAGAACAGTGTCAGGCAAAATTGTATTCAGTGTAGATCTAGTATACATATCACAGTACAGTAAAAGATTATTAGACAGTATGCAAGATCACAATGCTTAGGTGAATACATACCTCTGCATAATCATGCCGCAGTCGTTTCACCCTTTCGGAATTGCGCTTGAAAGGCACTTGATAAATTTTCTTCATTTGAATATGGTTTTTTGTAAGGATGCGTGCCAGTGTTGATGTTGAGACCTGATGGATATTGTTGAAACCGACGTGGTTATTGACAATGTTAGCTTGGAGCTGATTGAGGCTTATAGCATTGTTGGCCAAAACCATGTTTACTATCTCCCTCTCTTGCTGTTCTGTGAACATAGGAGGCTTTCCCCCTCGTCGTTCCTGACCCTCAATCCTATTTAGAAAAAAAAACAGTAAACAATAGTACAGTAATTTCACAGGAAAAGGTAACAGAAGTGCTGATAGTGCATAGAATACAGTACTGTAAGCAGTTGCTGAAACCGTGCAGATGTTTTTGATATGATGATATTTTTACAATACCTATTTTCCAGTCGAAATGTTCTTATCACACTTGCCACTGTGTATCGGCTTAGATTTGGCTGTACTCTCAGTCCAGCCTCCCTCATCGTCAGGCCGTGGTTGACAACGTGGTCAACCAGTGTTGCACGGATCTCATTTGTCAGATTCGGTCCTCTTTGAGCACGTTCTTGTCTTCCTCTTCCTCTTCCTCTACCTCCAGCATGGCCTCCATCTCTTCCGTTGATTCCTCCTCTGTTGATTCCTCCTCCTCCTTGTCCTTCTCCTCCTCCTTCTCCTCCACCTCGTCTTACTATTTCTCTGACTCTTTCCATTGTGCTTGAAGACCGATGAACTCACCTGCTGCTTTTTATAGTGCTTATACACCTGATTGGTGTGTCTACAATTAAGCAAACAAGTGTTTGCACACCTGATGACTGTGTTGAATCAATTGGTTGGAAGGTGCAGTAATTTGACAGTCAGTGCTTTGGTATTGCAAGGAAGTGACTTCATAATAGATTTTTGTGTGTAATGTATGTTAAGTGTGTTTATTGTTTTGCAAATCACTTTGTGTAGAGTTTTGCAACAAGTGTGAGGTTGACAATGTGCTTATAGTTGTGCAAATAAGGGCTGATGATTTGCTTCTTGGGTGGAAGGTTTTGCTAATAGTGTACTACTTTTAACTTTAGTGTGTAAGCAATCCAAAAAAACTGTAATACACATAATTTAAGACATTTCTACTTATTTCTGCAGTGCAGACTTAAAGATCCACATCTTGACTACAGGTGCTGGTCATAAAATTAGAATATCATGAAAAAGTAGATTGATTTCAGTAATTCCATTTAAAAAGTGAAACTCGTATATTATATTCATACATTACATACAAACTCATATATTTCAGATGTTTATTTTGTTTAATTTTGATGATTACAAATGACAACAAATGAAAATCTCAAATTCATCATATCAGAAAATTAGAATATTGTGAAAAGGTTCAAAATTGATGGCCCCTGGTGCCACACTCTAATCAGCTAATTAACTCAAACCACCTGCAAAAGCCTTTAAATGGTCTTTCAGTCTAGTTCTATAGGCTACACAATCATGGGGAAGACTGCTGACTTGACAGTTGTCCAAAAGACGACCATCGACACCTTGCACAAGGAGGGCAAGACACAAAAGGTCATCGCTAAAGAGGCTGGCTGTTCACAGAGCTCAGTGTCCAAGCACATTAATAGAGAGGCGAAGGGAAGGAAAAGATGTGGTCGAAAAAAGTGTACAAGCAAGAGAGATAACCGCACCCTGGAGAGGATTGTGAAACAAAACCCATTCAAAAATGTGGGGGAGATTCACAAAGAGTGGACTGCAGCTGGAGTGAGTGCTTCAAGAACCACCACACACAGACGTATGAAAGACATGGGTTTCTGCTGTCGCATTCCTTGTGTCAAGCCACTCTTGAACCACAGACAGCGTCAGAAGCGTCTTGCCTGGGCTAAAGAGAAACAGGACTGGACTGCTGGTGAGTGGTCCAAAGTCATGTTCTCTGATGAAAGTAAATTTTGCATTTCCTTTGGAAATCAAGGTCCCAGAGTCTGGAGGAAAAGAAGAGAGGCACTTCATCCACGTTGCTTGAAGTCCAGTGTAAAGTTTCCACAGTCAGTGATGGTTTGGGGTGCCATGTCATCTGCTGGTGTTGGTCCATTGTGTTTTCTGAGGTCCAGGGTCAACGCAGCCACATACCAGGAAGTTTTAGAGCACTTCATGCTTCCTGCAGCTGACCAACTTTTTGGAGATGCAGATTTCATTTTCCAACAGGACTTGGCACCTGCACACAGTGCCAAAGCTACCAGTACCTGGTTGAAGGACCATGGTATCCCTGTTCTTAATTGGCCAGCAAACTCTCCTGACCTTAACCCCATAGAAAATCTATGGGGTATTGTGAAGAAGAAGATGCAATACACCAGACCCAACAATTCAGAAGAGCTAAAAGCCACTATTAGAGCAACCTGGGCTATCATAACACCTGAGCAGTGCCACAGACTGATCGACTCCATGCCACGCCGCATTGCTGCAGTAATACAGGCCAAAGGAGGCCCAACTAAATACTGAGTGCTGTACATGCTCATACTTTTCATGTTCATACTTTTCAGTTGGCCAACATTTCTATAAATCCTTTGTTTTTATTGGTCTTCAGTAATATTCTAATTTTCTGATATGATGAATTTGAGATTTTCATTTGTTGTCATTTGTAATCATCAAAATTAAACAAAATAAACATCTGAAATATATGAGTTTGTATGTAATGTATGAATATAATATACAAGTTTCACTTTTTAAATGGAATTACTGAAATCAATCTACTTTTTCATGATATTCTAATTTTATGACCAGCACCTGTATAACTCAAGCAAATTTTCACTGAATAAGTTGAAGCATGTTTATTCCACAAAGGTTTTAGTGGGCAGTGAGCTAGCAGGAAATGGGATTTTGAAACAATGCCGAAAGTGGCAGAATTATACAAATTTGTTTTTTCTCCTCATAAAAGGGAATCCGATCAAACAAATATGCTGATTTCCATTAATGGAGACTTTCTGCGTCAGACAAAGCCTTTGCTCCTCAGATTTAGTCGTTGGTTCATTGAAATTTACCAATAATATCAGCAAACTGAATAGAAAATAAGAATAACAGAGCAGCTTATGTAACACATGCTGGTTCCATCACCTGAAATGATCACACAATGACCTCTGACCCCTCCTTGGAAAGGTCTGAACCTCGAGTTTCCAATGATGGCGGGAAATTTCAAAGTGGATGAAACACCATGTGACTGTGTTAAGACATTTCTATAAATAGATAAACATGAGCAGGTGTCAGATGGGCTGGGAACCAGGCCCGTCGGGCTTGAGGGGTTAGAAATCAAATGTGAATACCATGTGTCACATAAAAGTATTGTCCATACACATGTGAACTAAAAAAACACATGTATGCAAGTGATTTTGGTAAAAACTTTGGAGAAAATCCACATGTGATATTTTCAAAATATGTGACCTACATGTGAAAACACATGGGATATCCCATGTGAAACCTGTGTTCTCCCATATGATATACATGCAGATCAAAATATATATAAATAGATTAATTTTGGCATCCAATTCACATTATTTCATGTGTGTATCCCATGTGAAACACATCTTTCCAAATGTATATCCCATAATTTCACATGAACATGTGAAAACATGTGATCTGTATGTATATAAAATGTGTTTTTCACATGGGATACCCATGTGAAAACATGGGTTTTAAGTGGATATTTTTATATTGGAACAGGTTTGCAATTTTCACATGTGAACCGCTGGAAGTCACGTGGAAACATTTATGGAAAGCCATTTGGTCCAATTACTCATGATTTCTGACACATAGACAGCACATCAGTGACACATATTTTGCGCGTCGTCTTCGTCTTCCAATCTGTCGCACGTAGTTAACGCGTTAAGAACACAAGAAGTCAATTATGCATTGATTTTATGTGAATATGAGCCATTCAGCCATTATTCCAATTTGAGCTGGTGTTTGTCGCTTATTTCCCATTGGCTGCTGAGTAGTAGAGTAAGGCAGGCCGTTTTGACATTTATAAGGCTGACTGAATATGTAATACAGATGTCTCAAATGCATTTCTTACCAGTCAAAAAAAAACATTTCAGATATCTGAACTTTAATTCATACATGTAAACATGATGTCACCTTTCTCATTCATGTGTATTGTGCTTTTACTTCCAGATAACTAAAATAACATTCTTCCTATTAAAAAAATAATTCTGTTAAGGATGAACTCTAATTTCAGATCTCAATAATAGAATTACTACTAGTCATAATGATAATTTCAGATATCAAAAATGAATATAACATTACAGATATTCAGAAATCCAATTCTTGACATTGAAAATATATTTTTGCTAGTAGAAATGTTATGACAGAAATAAACTACTTATTGTATGACTAGTTGAATTAAAATTCCAGACATCTAAATTTTAATAATTCCTATCTAAACGTGCAAACTACGTGTTAGAAATCATGAGTAATTGGACCAAATGGCTTTCCATAAATGTTTGTATACATGCAGATTTGAAATAATTCATTATGAAGACCCACTTAAAACATGTTTTCACACGTGGATCCATACTTTCAGACGTTTATCCCATGTGAAACCCAAATATGTGATCCACATGTGAAAACATGGGCTTCACATGTGTTTTTAACCATGAATTGCTCCAAATCAACATGCATACATGTGCTTTTTTTGTCATCCCCATAAGTTTATGCAAAAATTGCTGCACACCACATGTGAATTTAACACGTTTTTGGATGGTTTTCACTTATCGTTTTTTTTCTGGAAGGCAGCCTCTGCCTAATTAACAGGTGACAGTTTAAACCTGAAACCAGTTCCTTCTAGAAACTCATCTGTCGATGTTCTGGCTGTGAGGTCGAGGCTGGAATCTCTTGAGTTTGTTTTTAATTCAGCAACATAATGTGCTTTTCCTTCTGAAGTCGACTGCACGCATAAATCTGACCTAAACACCAAGCAGAAGATACCAACCTTCACACACACTGCTGGACACACAGGCTGCTGAGGCTGCAGAGACATGAAGCTGCTTGCAGCTCTGGCGTGTTCAGGCATGTCGCTCCATCATGCTGTGCAGAGACTCATAGAGGAAACTCTGAAGCATCCAGGTGAGTCTTTGCACCACAGGATGGAAAGATAACAGTTGTCCACCAACCTGGGAAGATCTACAGAGTTAAAGGTTGTTCCTGAGAGAAGAACATCTCGGACAGATTTGGGTCTTCTCAGCAGTGGACGTTCCAGGAGGTTCAGTCCAAGATCAGACTGTGAAGCTCAGATAAATAAGCAGAAAAGGAAGGGCTCCCCCTCAGCTTCTACAGGCCTCAGTTAGCAGGTCAAAGGTTAAAAGGCAGGACCCTGAACCAGTCTGGTTGATTGGAAGCGTTGAAGGAGAAAAACTTCAAGAGAAAGAAGGTTCTACAGGCTGATGAATGAGGATCTACAGGCTGATGAATGAGGATCTACAGGCTGATAAAGGAGGTTCTACAGGCTGATGAATGAGGATCTACAGGCTGATGAATGAGGTTCTATAGGATGATGAATGAGGTTGTACAGGCTGATGAAGGAGGTTCTACAGGCTGATGAATGAGGATCTACAGGCTGATGAATGAGGATCTACAGGCTGATGAATGAGGTTCTATAGGATGATGAATGAGGTTGTACAGGCTGATGAAGGAGGTTCTACAGGCTGATGAATGAGGTTCTATAGGATGATGAATGAGGTTCTACAAGCTGATAAATGAGGTTCTACAGGATGATGATGAGGTTCTACCGGCTGATGAATGAGGTTCCACAGTCTGATGAATGAGGTTCTACAAGCTGATAAAGGAGGTTCTACAGGCTGATGAATGAGGTTCAACAGGATGATGAATGAGGTTCTACCGGCTGATGAATGAGGTTCTACAGTCTGATAAAGGAGGTTCTACAGGCTGGTGAATGAGGTTCTACAGGCTGATGAATGAGGATCTACAGGCTGATGAATGAGGATCTACAGGCTGATGAATGAGGTTCTATAGGATGATGAATGAGGTTCTACATGCTGATGAATGGGGTTCTATAGGATGATGAATGAGGTTCTACAAGCTGATAAATGAGGTTCTACAGGATGATGATGAGGTTCTACCGGCTGATGAATGAGGTTCTACCGGCTGATGAATGAGGTTCTACAGTCTGATGAATGAGGTTCTACAAGCTGATGAATGAGGTTCAACAGGCTGATGTAGGAGGTTCTACAGGCTGATGAATGAGGTTCTATAGGATGATGAATGAGGTTCTACAAGCTGATAAATGAGGTTCTACAGGATGATGATGAGGTTCTACCGGCTGATGAATGAGGTTCTACAGTCTGATGAATGAGGTTCTACAAGCTGATAAAGGAGGTTCTACAGGCTGATGAATGAGGTTCAACAGGATGATGAATGAGGTTCTACCGGCTGATGAATGAGGTTCAAAAGGCTGATGAATGAAGTTCTACCGGCTGATAAATGTGGTTCTACAGGCTGATGAATGAGGTTCTACAGGCTGATGAAGGAGGTTCTTCGGGCTGATGAATGTGGTTCTACAGGCTGATGAATGAGGTTCTACCGGCTGATAAATGTGGTTCTACAGTCTGATGAATGAGGTTCTACAAGCTGATGAATGAGGTTCAACAGGCTGATGAAGGAGGTTCTACAGGCTGATGAATGAGGTTCTATAGGATGATGAATGAGGTTCTACAAGCTGATAAATGAGGTTCTACAGGATGATGATGAGGTTCTACCGGCTGATGAATGAGGTTCTACAGTCTGATGAATGAGGTTCTACAAGCTGATAAAGGAGGTTCTACAGGCTGATGAATGAGGTTCAACAGGATGATAAATGAGGTTCTACCGGCTGATGAATGAGGTTCTACGGTCTGATGAATGAGGTTCTACAGGCTGATAAAGGAGGTTCTACAGGCTGATGAATGAGGTTCAAAAGGCTGATGAATGAGGCTCTACCGGCTGATGAATGAGGTTCAAAAGGCTGATGAATGAAGTTCTACCGGCTGATAAATGTGGTTCTACAGGCTGATGAATGAGGTTCTACAGGCTGATGAAGGAGGTTCTTTGGGCTGATGAATGTGGTTCTACAGGCTGATGAATGAGGTTCTACAGGCTGATGAATAAGGTTCTACAGGCTGATGAATGAGGTTCTACCGGCTGATAAATGTGGTTCTACAGGCTGATGAATGAGGTTCTACCGGCTGATGAATGAGGTTCTACCGGCTGATGAATGAGGTTCTACAGGCTGATAAATGAGGTTCTACAGGCTGATGAATAAGGTTCTACCGGCTGATAAATGTGGTTCTACATGCTGATGAATGAGGTTCTACAGGCTGATGAATAAGGTTCTATAGGCTGATGAATGTGGTTCTACAGGCTGATGAATGTGGTTCTACAGGCTGATGAATGAGGTTCTACCGGCTGATGAATGAGGTTCTACCGGCTGATGAATAAGGTTCTAAAAGCTGATGAATGAGGTTCTACAGGCTGATAAAGGAGGTTCTACAGGATGATGAATGAGGTTCAAAAGGCTGATGAATGAGGTTCAAAAGGCTGATGAATGAGGTTCTGCAGGCAGATGAATGTGGTTCTACAGGCTGATGAATGAGGTTCTACCGGCTGATAAATGTGGTTCTACAGGCTGATGAAGGAGGTTCTACCGGCTGATGAATGAGGTTCAACCGGCTGATAAATGTGGTTCTACAGGCTGATGAATGAGGTTCTACAAGCTGATGAACTAGCGTACATCGCCTGCTGTTTATTTAACACTCTGACGCTGTAACCAGTGTTTGACAAGGATAGCATGACCTCAGATAAACAGCTCCTCCTGCTTCTTTCAGCTGAGGCTGAACATCATAGAGTTACCGAGTGAGGACAAACTGCCAGACCGAGCTGACTTAACGAGGAGCAGCAGGAGGACGAGCCTCAGCCAGAAACACTAATGAGCTCCTTGAATAAATTCTACCGGCTGAGGAATGAGGTTCTACCGGCTGAGGAATGAGGTTCTACCGGCTGATGAACGAGGTTCTACAGGCTGATGAATGAGGATCTACAGGCTGATAAATTAGGTTCTACCGGCTGAGGAATGAGGTTCTACAGGCTGATGAACGAGGTTCTACAGGCTGATGAATGAGGATCTACAGGCTGATAAATTAGGTTCTACCGGCTGAGGAATGAGGTTCTACAGGCTGATGAACGAGGTTCTACAGGCTGATGAATGAGGATCTACAGGCTGATAAATTACGTTCTACCGGCTGAGGAATGAGGTTCTACAGGCTGATGAACGAGGTTCTACAGGCTGATGAATGAGGATCTACAGGCTGATAAATTACGTTCTACCGGCTGAGGAATGAGGTTCTACTGGCTGATGAATGTGGTTCTATAGGCTGATGAATGTGGTTCTACAGGCTGAGGAATGAGGTTCTACAGGCTGATGAATGAGGTTCTACAGGCTGATGAATGAGGTTCTACAAGCTGATGAACTAGCGTACATCGCCTGCTGTTTATTTAACACTCTGACGCTGTAACCAGTGTTTGACAAGGATAGCATGACCTCAGATAAACAGCTCCTCCTGCTTCTTTCAGCTGAGGCTGAACATCATAGAGTTACCGAGTGAGGACAAACTGCCAGACCGAGCTGACTTAACGAGGAGCAGCAGGAGGACGAGCCTCAGCCAGAAACACTAATGAGCTCCTTGAATAAATTCCAGCGTCATTTAGAGTTTTTTTCTGGATGTCAGCCTGCTTCTTTTTGGAGTTTGTTCTTTTATTTGGAAAATGATTGCATTAGCTGTCCTTTGACCAAATGTTTTATTTAATTATTTGATATCAAAATTAAGACTTCGTCTGCTTTTCTGCAGAATCTGAACTTTCCTTTGGATTTTAATTTAATAGTTTCTTATGCTCCTCCCTGCAGACATCTGAAAGGTCCTACAGTCCTCATGGTTGATCCACTGAGTTAAAAGAATTGATCTCTGATGATCCAACTGATTAATCAAGAACAATCTAAACCTGCATTTAATATTTGAAATATTTTTACTGTTACAAATTCAGTTAATTTCAGTTTATTACTGAATTAAAATATTTAGATACACTGTAAAAAAAAAAAAAAAAAAAAAAAAAAAAACATGTAGGTCCGTGATGATCTCCACAATCAGTGGTGTCATTTTAGTAACATTTCGTAAGTTCAGAACCTGACGAAGACGATGATGGTGATGATGAGCTTTGTTTACTGATAAACTTCAGGTAACTTTAGGTTCTGCTTTCAAAAGCAAAATCATGAAATAAGTCTAAGGAGGAAAGAGAAGGCCCAACTTTCATCAGTTCAAACTATTATATGCAAGCATGAAGAGCTGAAGGAGGTGTAGGAGGAGGTTCTGTGACCCATAGATGAACAGAGTTAGCTTTGAAGTCTTGAAGTGTTTTACATCTAAATTTCCTGAAGTATGAATGATGGATCTAAAGTCGACCCAGAAAACGTTCAAAAATTGATCGTTGAAAACTTTTCCATAAAAAAAAGAAAAAAAAGGTTTTGAGAGTATTTTATTTTATTTCATGTTGTCAGATGTTATGTTCAGCTGCACAGGGGTGCAGTTTGTAGCTCTGCTGCCAAGAAGGTTCCAGGTTAGATTCCTGGCCCGGGGTCTTTCTGCATGGAGTTTGCATGTTCTCCCTGTGCATGCATGGGTTCTCTCTGGGTACTCCGACTTCCTCCCACAGTCCAAAAACTTGACTGTTAGGTTCACTGGCGTCTCTAAATTGACTTTAGCTGTGAGTGGGCGTGGCCATGCTGTGATGGACCGGTGACCTGTCCAGGTGTAACCCGCCTTTCACCCACAGCCTGCTGGAGATAAGAACCAGCCCAACCCTGAAGGATGAGGTGGGAGAAAGTGGATGATATTTATTTTCCAATTTTTCATTTTTCAAAGTTTATTTCCAGATTTTATTTCTTTCAGACAGATTTTGTGAGATAGCGTTATAAAAATTGCATTCTTTTCTAATTTGATTTTGCCATTTCTCATTCTGAGCACCGGCAGCTTGAAAGACTTGTTCCTATTGGTCCACAAACAGATTTTTTAGATTTTATATTTTCAAAATTTATTTTCTAATTTTTTTTATGTTTTTTCTTCTTTCAAAAAGCATTAAAAACAATCCACTGGACTTTGTTTCCAAGTTTGAAGACGTTTCTCTTCCATCCAGGAAGATTTTTCAATTCCAAATGTCAGAAATAGCGTTTAGTTCCAGGTTTTATCCAGCAGCCCAACAAAGCCTGGTTTTAGTTTAGAAAACATGCAAATAGAAACGGATGAACGGGTCCCCCCCTTTGGAATGGGGGTCGTTTGGCTTCTTTGTTAGCCTGCAATGCCCCATACCTGTCTATGTCTCTGAAAGGGGGGTCTTAATCAAGAGGGGTCAACCAGGCTTTGTTGGGCTGCTGGATAAAACCTGGAACTAAACGCTATTTCTGACATTTTGAATTGAAAAAGCTTCCTGGATGGAAGAGAAACGTCTTCAAACTTGGAAACAAATCCAGTGGATTGATTTTAACTTTTTTAGAATGACTCTGACCTGGATGACTGAGAATCTTCACCAGTTATTTCTTCTTGTTTTCAGATTCTATACTTCCAGTATTTTCAGGGTTGATTTTTTCAAAGTGTTTCAGGATTTAAGAAGAAAAAAAAACATGAATCTGAACCGTTTCTAGAAAAACATGAGAATTAATATTTTCTGAATATGGATGAACTGCTTCGCTCTGAAACATCCAGTAAGCAAATTAAATATTTAGCAACAAGAAGAAGGAAAAAAATTAACACATTTTTGGAATTATGAGGAAAATATTTTTTTTAATCTTTTCTTAAACAGAATAAAAATCCTTTGCATTTTCTGGGGAAATGATCAGACATATTTCCGTTGTGTTTAAGGAACTCCTCATCTCTGTGCAGCTCTGCAGACGGTTGTCATGGATGCTGTAACCTGATCAGGGCTTTTGCCTTTACTCCACAGGAGGGGCCCCCAGGGGCCCTGACTCTGCCTCCATCCTGCTCCTTAAAATCCAGAAACTTCCCTGAACACATCTGTGATTCTGTGGGTGTTGCTCCTCCAGGAAGAAGCACATCTAGACTCTTCATGTCCAGAGACCCGGAGCTGAGCTCCAGAACCGAACCGCTGGGTTTTCCTTCCTCTCAGCAGAGCTGATCTGTTCCTTCAGCAGAACAAAGCAAATGATCTGATCCACAAACGGTTCTTCATCATGGAACCTGCTTCCCATGAATGGTTGATTCTCTAGCCTGCAGCGCCATCTAGAGGCTGAACTCTCACATTTTAACAGAACACTGAACCCGATCTTCAACTCAGAACCGAACCGAACCTGATTGAGAGCAGAGGATCATTGACTCCTTTTTTGTTTCCGTTGATCTTTTTTATTCCACCCTGAGTTTTGACTTTCAGGTGTTCAGAACATTTCTCCGTCCCTCTTGGACCGGGAGATGAATCCCTCGGTCAAGAACCAAAATAACTGAAGGTGAAGACAGGGGCGGATTAAGGAAATGTGGGGCCCTAGACAAAGACAGGCAGGGGAACCTTTGAACTGAGAAAACAACACATAGAACAGTCCCATTCTCCAGATAGAGAGATGTTAATAGAATAGACATCCATTATCTGTTCTAGGTTGTGTCCCTCTCTTCTTGTCCCTTTTCTTCTTGTTTTCCTCTCTATGTTTTGTACTCAGCTGACTTTTCATGCTGTCTCTAAAGGAATGAAAGATTTTTTCCAAGCACTAAGCTCACTTAGCTGATTGCTCCTTCCTGTGTTTCCAAAAAGGCCAAAGTAAATAACCCAGTCCTTCTTTTCACTGTAGACAAGCCATGATCTGCTTATCTGTTCTGCATTTTTCATTTGGATGAAATAATAGCTGCATGAATCATGACAGCAGACAAGATAGAGGAGAGCAGGAGGCGGGGTTACCAATCTACTTGCTCTGGAGAGCAGAGTTCGCTGCTTTTAGATGTTGTCTCCAAAGTCTCCAGTAGCAGAAAAAAGTCTCTAGATTTGGCGCTAGGAGCTTTTTAGAAATCAAAGTGCTAGAGGGGTCTGAAAAGTGGCTAAATATAGCGACTAAAGCGCTAAGTTGGCAACACTGCTCTTTGCATGGTTTGTTTTCAAATGGTTTGCTGCTGTCTGTTTGGACCTTTCTGAACATGTGCAGCAAATGGACTGATCCAATATGGTGGACGCTGAAGGGGGGGCTGAGACACACTTAATATTATCAGCGTTCTGATGGCAGAGCTTGTAGTTTTAATCCTTTAATTCTGATAAGTTTTATTTGTTAATTATTTCAAAGACTTGATGAAGCTGATGGGATATAAAATGAGTTTAACACTGCTGGGGACACTTTGCCCTGAGTTTTGTCTTTCAGGTGCTGAGTTCTGTCTCTGAAACTGCATTCGATGTTATTGATGAACTGATTTGCAGATGAAAGTCCGGGTCAAACATAGCGACAGATGTTTTCCTGCTGGAGGCCTGAACAAACCAACTGTTGTAGGATTAGGGTCCAAATCATTTCATTTGATTCAGGTTTTTACTTCATTTTCAGCATTTTCAACGAGGGTTGATATTTCTATTTAATTCATCATTGCTGTCATTAGGGTTTTTTTTTTTTTCAGATAAAAATGTTTTTATTCTTTCAATTCTTCAGTGTTTGATTTTTTTTTTACAATGCTGCAGAGAAGAAACATCTGTCCTGTTTCTAATGGAGATATTTTGTTCCTATTCATTTAAATCAAATATATGATTCAAAAAACGAAATAAAAAAAAAGATTTAAAAAAAACTGCATCAATCAAAATCTTTTTTGAGTGATTTGCCTGTATGTAAAATATATATATTTTTATAATTACCTTTTTTTTAGATTTTATTTTTCAAAATACTTTTTCAAATATCTTTTTCATAATCTTTCAGACTTTTGTCATATATGATGTTTCAAAGTTTAGCTTTTTTGCCTTCAGATTCTATTTTTACAAAATAAATTAATAGGATAAAAATCAATCTTTCACTGAAATCTGTAAACCCGGATTTGAAAATTTGCATTTTTTTTTGTACCTCTGATTCCATCCAAACCCATAAATCGAATCCTAATAAATTTTTGTTTTTCATATTTTACACTAAATATTTATAAAACTCTATGAGGCACATAGGTCTGATAAATCTGTAAAGCAGGTTTTGCAACAGTAAAGCAGTATTCCAGTTATTTGGCCTAAATTCATCACTTTTTTTTTCATTTTTGGATTAAGTCGACTGAATTGCATCTAAATTGTCTCTTAAAACTGTTATTTTCTAAAATGCTACATAATTAAACGGATAATTAATTTGTGCGCTCTGGGAGGGGGGGGCTCCCTTTCCTCCAGCAGGGGGCAGTAAAAGTCCAGGAATAAATATTTTCAGCGGCGAAAATTAAAACAAAAGATAATAAATCTGAATAAAAGCCGTCTCAGATTTAATGTTTTGAGAAAAGAAAAATTCTTATGAATTTTCCTCCAGAGAATATGTAACTTTTTATATTATTTTCCAAGATCGCTTTTCAGATGAAAGAGGATTACCAACATTTATCAAACTCTAATTAAAAGGACATTTCTTCTTCCCTCTGAAGTGACTTCATAATAAACTTAAATCAGTCAACTTTCTGCACATGTTTCATAATAATCCATAATCTGGTTAATATTTAGCAGTGCTTAATGTTTCCTGTTCTGTGATGTTGCTCTGCTGTTGTAAATAAAGTTTTAGGAGGAGAGAAAAAAAGAAGTTGGAGGGTTAAGTGTGGTGTGAGCATGCTCAGTTGGCCGCTGTGGAGTTTGAACCTGTGGCTGCAGCAGAATGGTGAGTTTGGTCTCCCTTTGGTTCTGAATCTGGACCAGCTGCCTGCAGGCTGGTCTACAGGCTCAATGTTCTTCAGGTTCTAAACAGAAGATCAGCTGCATGAATCATCTGTTCACTGATTTCTGCTACAGTCTGCTGAGCTGCCCGAGTTTCCTTCAGGAGGTATGAGCCTCCATGGAATGTAGGCCTAGATCTGATTTAACTGGTCTGAACAGAAAACCAGCAGCAGGAGAAGATTCACCTGAAGGAGAAGGTTCCACTTGAACTAGAAGGTTCCTCCTGAACGAGAAGGTTCTACCTGAGGGAGAAGGTTCGACCTGAGGGAGAAGGTTCCACCTGAAAGGAAAGGTTTCACCTGAAGGAGAAGGTTCCATCCGAAGGAGAAAGGTTCCACCTGAACAAGAAGGTTCCACCTGAACAAGAAGGTTCAACCTGAAGGAGAAGGTTCCATCCGAAGGAGAAGGTTCCATCCAAAGGAGAAAGGTTCCGCCTAAAGGAGGCGGTTTCATCTGAAGGAAGAAGGTTCCACCTAAAGGAGAAGGTTCCACCTGAAGGAAGAAGGTTCCACCTGAAGGAGAAGGTTCCACCTGAAGGAAGAAGGTTCCACCTGAAGGAAGAAGGTTCCACCTGAAGGAGAAGGTTCCACCTGAAGGAAGAAGGTTCCTCCGGAAGGAGAAGGTTCCACCTGAAGGAGGAAGGTTCCACCTGAAGGAAGAAGGTTCCACCTGAAGGAGAAGGTTCCACCTGAAGGAAGAAGGTTCCACCTGAAGGAGAAGGTTCCACCTGAAGGAAGAAGGTTCCACCTGAAGGAGAAGGTTCCACCTGAAGGAAGAAGGTTCCACCTGAAGGAAGAAGTTTCCACCTGAAGGAGAAGGTTCCACCTGAAGGAGAAGGTTCCACCTGAACAAGAAGGTTCCACCTGAAGGAGAAGGTTCCACCTGAAAGGAAAGGTTCCACCTGAAGGAGAAGGTTCCACCTGAAGGAGAAGGTTCCATCCGAAGGAGAAGGTTCCATCCGAAGGAGAAGGTTCCACCTGAAGGAGAAGGTTCCACCTGAAGGAGAAGGTTCCATCTGAAGGAGGAAGGTTCCACCTAAAGGAGAAGGTTCCACCTAAAGGAGAAGGTTCCACCTGAAGGAAGAAGGTTCCACCTGAAGGAGAAGGTTCCACCTGAAGGAGAAGGTTCCACCTGAAGGGAGAAGGTTCCACCTGAAGGAAGAAGGTTCCACCTGAAGGAAGAAGGTTCCACCTGAAGGAAGAAGGTTCCACCTGAAAGGAAAGGTTCCACCTGAAGGAGAAGGTTCCACCTGAAAGGAAAGGTTCCACCTGAAGGAGAAGGTTCCATCCGAAGGAGAAAGGTTCCACCTGAACAAGAAGGTTCCACCTGAACAAGAAGGTTCCACCTGAAGGAGAAGGTTCCACCTGAAGGAGAAGGTTCCACCTGAAGGGAGAAGGTTCCACCTGAAGGAAGAAGGTTCCACCTGAAGGAAGAAGGTTCCACCTGAATTGTCCTCCCCGAACAGCAGCAATATGTCGCAGTGTTAAGAACTTCTTAACTGGTTCTCCAGTCGTAGAAACTTAAACCAGGTTAAAAATATTTGCTCCGACCAGGTTTAAAACATCCAATGAAAATTACAACCAAAACCAGATAAAATAATCATTAAATTATTAAAATTAGGAATAAGGGAAATTATTGAATGAAAGAGTATAAATATTTAGATTAAATCAATTAAATGACTAATTTGCTTTTCCTTTCAAACTCAGACCTGTTTTTTATTAATAGTTCTTTTAAAATATTTTATACCCTCCTTATGTTTGTATCTGTGGCTCAGTGCTGATGGTTCACCTCCTTTCTGACAGACGGGGGTTTCCTCCTCTGGGGTCCCACAGGACTCTGTTTTCGGGCCCCATGTTTTTCCCTGGGATTATTAAAGTATTTCTGATTCCTGGTTGATGGGACAGGTGTTGTGAATGAAACGGTGCCCAGCTTGAAAGAGCTCCTGTGTGTCGCTGAATGTGAGCATTGATGACTGAAAGACGTCTTCTGCCTCCATTTATCTGTTTACTGCAGTCTGTTGGATTCATGTTAATGTGGATTTAAAGACATTTAATTAGTGGAGAAAAATCAAGGGGGAATATAAAAAAAAAGTCTGATAAACCAGAACTGTTGCGACCCCCATGCAGTACCTCTGTGGACCCCCATAGGGGTCACGGGGCTCCTGTTGAAGACCTCCGCTCTAAAACAATTTTAGTGATTTTTTTTTTTTTTTTTTCACCTTTTATATTTTAAAGTTAAGCCTCTTTAAATCACGTTATTTTAGAAAAGGCTTTCAAAGCTCTAATCGTCTGATTATTGCGGAGCTCTTTAAATGGTTTTTTTCTCAGCAGTTGGTCCAATCAGGCTGCAGGTCATTCATCCACTTCCTGCCCTCTGCTGGCCTTTAGGACGGATTTAAGCTTTTATGGTTTGTTTTTAAAGCTGGACCTGCTCTATGTTTCTGACTCAGAGACACCAGAACCCCCCAGACCTAGAACCACACTGCAAATACCATCTAAAAATAAGTAAAAATATCTTAGATTAACTGTATTTACCCTTCATTTGAGCAACTGATTTGCCAATGGAATTAATATTTTTATTCTTAAAATAAGATAATTACATAATATGCACTTGAAATAGGACAATGCAGTTATGTTTTTCTTATTTTAAATGTAAATTGTCTTGTTCCATCTGCAAAGTGTCTCACTTACCTCCTCAAATAAAAAAAAAAAATGCACTTATTTTAATAAAAAATTATTTATGTAGATTTATATTTTTTGTAGTGCAGAACCAGGACCGATGTCACTTTTTATTCAGGAAGGAAATTTTCTAAAACATGTTAAAAATATATTTTTTCATAAATACTTTTGTTTTATTGCAGTGTAAACAAATAAAATCAGGTTTATAATTCCACCTGACATGTGTGACTCTGAGTGAGAAATGCAACAGCAGGTATTAATTTTAGCCCCGCCCCCTAACGGCCGCCATCAAACTAGAGACTCAGACCTTTCCAAGGAGGGGTCAGAGGTCATTGTGCGATCATTTCAGGTGATGTAACAAGCATGCGTTACATAAGCTGCTCTGTTATTCTTATTTTCTATTCAGTTTGCTGATATTATTGGTAAATTTCAATGAATAAACGGCTAAATCTTAGGAGCAAAGGCTTTTTCTCATGCAGAAGGTCTCCAATGGTGTAAATTAGCATATTTCTCTGACCAGATTCCCTTTTAGGAGTGGAAAAAAATGCTTTTTTAGCAATTTGGCATTATGTCAAAATCTCATTTCCTCCTAGCACACTGCCCACTAAAACCTTTGTGGAGCAAACATGCTTCAACTGATTCAGTCCAGATGTGTTTGGGTTCTAGTCCAGATGTGGATCTATAAAGTCTGAGGGTTCATCCAGAGTTTTAAATGAGCTTTCATGGTGCAGAGTTTATTTTGGGGGAAAAATGTGGCGAGGCTAAATATTTTTCATTTTTTTCTTTGTTTAATGATCTATAAATCAGACATTTAAAATAGTGATTCCACCTTAAAACATTCCTCAATGTGTTTCTGTCACACAAATACAAACAGTTTTATTTCCATTTTATAGTTTGGGAGCTGAACTTGCTTTAATTTTACATTTTTTTAATGTATTTGTTTAGCTTTTTTTCTTTTATCTGTTCTATTGTTCCAGAAAAATAGAAATAATTTTTATTTATTTATTATACATTCATAATTAAATTTAAATTGTATCAGTACATTAAAATAGAATAATTTTATACAATGTTTTTAAATGAAGAGACAGTAACAACCAAAAAAATGTATATTTAAATTAATAATTTTTTTTTTTAAATAAATAAAAACAATCACTTCATTAAAATTCGATTTAAGAAAATATTTTTTAAATATATTTGATTTAAAAATAATTTTAAACAAAGAATAGATTCATGACAGAATTGATAATTAAATGCAATAAATGATATGAATATATAGTTAAATAAATAAAATCCATGAATTTGATGTTTTTATTTATATCATTTGTCAATAAAATGGACGGAAATAAAAGCATAAAAAATAATAAACATTTAAATTACAGAATCAGTTTATCAGTAAATGAAATTAAAAGAGCTGGTTTCTGTTAAAGTTGTTTCTTGCTGAGTTTCAGAACCAGCCAATCAGACCCAGTTCTGTTAAACATTAAAGGTCCAAATGTGTCCAAATACCAGCTTCATGTTTACTGAAGGCTGTAAATAACACTGCATTCTGTTTTGGACCCAATCAGAGGTTCTGCAGTCGGACTCAAACAGAACCGGCCCGGTCCGTCCAGCTGCTCTCCATGAAGCTGCAGCTCAGCAGGAGCTCCATTAATCCCCCCACCCCCCTCCCTGCCTGAGGGGTCAAAGGTCAGCCTGCTGTTTGCTCAGGCTGCCTGATCCTGTTAGAGATCTGAACGGGCCACACACAGAACCAACCCTGCAGAGCTTTAGCGTGCAGCGGCTTCATTTTCCACAGAAAATCGTCAGAACCAAACCTGTCAATTTTACGGCACAGTTAAAAATAAAAACTAATAACATTTTATATCATTATTCATTTTAACTGATTTGCATAGAAACTGTGTTTTATTTAAAGAGGCAAAGCGTTTTTTTCTGTTTTATCTAGAAAGTTCTGTTGGACTGGATCCAGATGGACGCTCCGATCCTGCAGAACTAAAATATTTATTATAAAAAAGAAAAAAGTAACAAATTAAAACATTTAAATATTTTTTGTTTGAGAATAAAACAAAAATAAACCTAAAAAAAAATCAGTAGACTTTGTAATAAAAAACAAATTGTAATTTTCTATTACAAGAATTTAAAATAGAAATTTTTGTCTAAATTACTTTCTTGAAATTTGAAACTCTTCATTTTTTTTTATTGATTTAAAATTTTATTTCAGTTCTTTTTGTTTCTACAGATAAATTAGTATTTCATCATTAATATGGGGTCAAAAATATTTAAAGATTAATAGCTTTTGTTTTAAAAAATGACCAAATTTAGAAAATAAATGAATATTTGAGAGAAACGAATCAGGGACTAAAACAATATTTCTCTTTTGTTTTGTAGTTTTGTTTTCTAAAAATAAAATAATTGGAATAGAAATGTTTGAAATATAAAACAGAAACTCTGAGGCTGAAATAAAAGATGAGAGATTTTCTTTCTGACCTCTCAGTCGGCAGCAGGATCGGCTCTTCGAGTCCATGCAGCTCGGTTCGGTCCGGGTCAGGAACTCCTTGGATGTCTCCAGACGTTCGTAGAGGAGAGGCGTCTGCGAGCGCCATTCATCATCACCTGCGTGGGAAGTGTCACCAAGGCAACGCTGAGGCTGGCAAACGCTACGGCAACAAACACAAACGAGGTCAGAGACAAACTGTTCAGGTGAACTGATCCATGTTAGGTGAACCGAACTGTTCAGGTGAAATGATTCATGTTAGGTGAACCAAACAGTTTAGGTGAACTGATTTATGTTAGGTGAACCAAACTGTTCAGGTGAACTGATCCATGTTAGGTGAACCGAACTGTTCAGGTGAAATGATTCATGTTAGGTGAACCAAACAGTTTAGGTGAACTGATTTATGTTAGGTGAACCAAACTGTTCAGGTGAACTGATCCATGTTAGGTGAACCGAACTGTTCAGGTGAACTGATTTATGTTAGGTGAACCAAACTGTTCAGGTGAACTGATCCATGTTAGGTGAACCGAACTGTTCAGGTGAACTGATCCATGTTAGGTGAACCGAACTGTTCAGGTGAAATGATCCATGTTAGGTGAACCGAACAGTTCAGGTGAACTTATCCACGTTAGGTAAACCGAACTGTTCAGGTGAACTTATCCACGTTAGGTGAACCGAACTGTTCAGGTGAACTGATCCACGTTAGGTGAACCAAACTGTTCAAGTGAACTGATCCACGTTAGGTGAAACAAACTGCTCAGGTGAACTGATCCACGTTAGGTAAACCGAACTGTTCAGGTGAACTGATTCATGTTAGGTAAACCGAACTGTTCAGGTGAACTGATCCATGTTAGGTGAACTGATCCATGTTAGGTGAACCAAACCAAACTTAGGTGAACTGATCCACGTTAGGTGAACCGAACTGTTCAGGTGAACTGATCCATGTTAGGTGAACCGAACTGTTCAGGTGAACTAATCCATGTTAGGTGAACCGAACAGTTCAGGTGAACTGATCCACGTTAGGTGAACCGAACCGTTCAGGTGAAATGATCCATGTTAGGTGAACCGAACTGTTCAGGTGAAATGATCCATGTTAGGTGAACCGAACAGTTCAGGTGAACTGATCCATGTTAGGTGAACCGAACAGTTCAGGTGATATGATCCGTGTTAGGTGAACCAAACTGTTCAGGTGAAATCATCCGTGTTAGGTGAACCGAACTGTTCAGGTGAACTGATCCGTGTTAGGTAAACAGAACAGTTCAGGTGAACTGATCCGTGTTAGGTGAACCGAACTGTTCAGGTGAACTGATCCGTGTAAGGTGAACCCAACTGTTCAGGTGAACTGATCCACGTTAGGTAAACGGAACTGTTCAGGTGAACTGATCCACGTTAGGTAAACGGAACTGTTCAGATGAACTGATCCATGTTAGGTGAACCGAACTGTTCAAGTGAACTGATCCACGTTAGGTGAAACAAACTGCTCAGGTGAACTGATCCATGTTAGGTGAACTGAACTGTTCAGGTGAACTGATCCACGTTAGATAAATAAAACTGTTCAGGTGAACTGATCCGTGTTAGGTGAACCGAACTGTTCAGGTGAACTGATCCATGTTAGGTGAACCGAACTGCTTAGGTGAACTGATCCACGTTAGGTGAACCGAACTGTTACAGTGAACTGATTCATGTTAGGTGAATTGAACTGTTAAGGTGAACTGATCCATGTTAGGTAAACTGAACTGTTCAGGTGAACTTATCCATGTTAGGTGAACCGAACTGTTCAGGTAAACTTATCCACGTTAGGTGAACCGAACTGTTCAGGTGAACTTATCCATGTTAGGTGAACCGAACTGTTCAAGTGAACTGATCCATGTTAGGTGAACCGAACAGTTCAGGTGAACTGATCCATGTTAGGTGAACCGAACTGTTCAGGCGAAATGATCCGTGTTAGGTGAACCGAACTGTTCAGGTGAACTGATCCACGTTAGGTGAACCGAACTGTTCAGGTGAACTGATCCACGTTAGGTGAACCGAACTGTTCAGGTGAACTTATCGACGTTAGGTAAACCGAACTGTTCAGGTGAACTGATTCATGTTAGGTAAACCGAACTGTTCAGGTGAACTGATCCATGTTAGGTGAACTGATCCATGTTAGGTGAACCAAACCAAACTTAGGTGAACTGATCCACGTTAGGTGAACCGAACTGTTCAGGTGAACTGATCCATGTTAGGTGAACCGAACTGTTCAGGTGAACTAATCCATGTTAGGTGAAACAAACTGCTCAGGTGAACTGAACCATGTTAGGTGAACTGAACTGTTCAGGTGAACTGATCCATGTTAGGTGAACCGAACAGTTCAGGTGAACTGATCCACGTTAGGTGAACCGAACCGTTCAGGTGTACTGATCCACGTTAGGTGAACCGAACCGTTCAGGTGAAATGATCCATGTTAGGTGAACCGAACTGTTCAGGTGAAATGATCCATGTTAGGTGAACCGAACAGTTCAGGTGAACTGATCCATGTTAGGTGAACCGAACAGTTCAGGTGATATGATCCGTGTTAGGTGAACCAAACTGTTCAGGTGAAATCATCCGTGTTAGGTGAACCGAACTGTTCAGGTGAACTGATCCGTGTTAGGTAAACAGAACAGTTCAGGTGAACTGATCCGTGTTAGGTGAACCGAACTGTTCAGGTGAACTGATCCGTGTAAGGTGAACCCAACTGTTCAGGTGAACTGATCCACGTTAGGTAAACGGAACTGTTCAGGTGAACTGATCCACGTTAGGTAAACGGAACTGTTCAGATGAACTGATCCATGTTAGGTGAACCGAACTGTTCAAGTGAACTGATCCACGTTAGGTGAAACAAACTGCTCAGGTGAACTGATCCATGTTAGGTGAACTGAACTGTTCAGGTGAACTGATCCACGTTAGATAAATAAAATTGTTCAGGTGAACTGATCCGTGTTAGGTGAACCGAACTGTTCAGGTGAACTGATCCATGTTAGGTGAACCGAACTGCTTAGGTGAACTGATCCACGTTAGGTGAACCGAACTGTTACAGTGAACTGATTCATGTTAGGTGAATTGAACTGTTAAGGTGAACTGATCCATGTTAGGTAAACTGAACTGTTCAGGTGAACTTATCCATGTTAGGTGAACCGAACTGTTCAGGTGAACTTATCCACGTTAGGTGAACCGAACTGTTCAGGTGAACTGATCCATGTTAGGTGAACCGAACTGTTCAAGTGAACTGATCCATGTTAGGTGAACCGAACAGTTCAGGTGAACTGATCCACGTTAGGTGAACCGAACTGTTCAGGTGAACTGATCCACGTTAGGTGAACCGAACTGTTCAGGTGAACTTATCGACGTTAGGTGAACCGAACTGTTCAAGTGAACTTATCCATGTTAGGTGAACTGAACTGTTCAAGTGAACTGATCCACGTTAGGTGAAACAAACTGCTCAGGTGAACTGATCCATGTTAGGTGAACTGAACTGTTCAGGTGAGCTGATCCACGTTAGGTAAACCGAACTGTTCAGGTGAACTGATCCATGTTAGGTGAACCAAACCAAATTTAGGTGAACTGATCCACGTTAGGTGAACCGAACTGTTCAGGTGAACTGATCCACGTTAGGTGAACCGAACTGTTCAGGTGAACTTATCCACGTTAGGTGAACCGAACTGTTCAAGTGAACTTATCCATGTTAGGTGAACTGAACTGTTCAAGTGAACTGATCCACGTTAGGTGAAACAAACTGCTCAGGTGAACTTATCCATGTTAGGTGAACTGAACTGTTCAGGTGAGCTGATCCACGTTAGGTAAACCGAACTGTTCAGGTGAACTGATCCATGTTAGGTGAACCAAACCAAATTTAGGTGAACTGATCCACGTTAGGTGAACCGAACTGTTCAGGTGAACTGATCCATGTTAGGTGAACCGAACTGTTCAGGTGAACTGATCCACGTTAGGTGAACCGAACTGTTCAGGTGAACTTATCCATGTTAGGTGAACCGAACTATTCAAGTGAACTGATCCATGTTAGGTGAAACAAACTGCTCAGGTGAACTGATCCATGTTAGGTGAACTGAACTGTTCAGGTGAACTGATCCACGTTAGGTAAACCGAACTGTTCAGGTGAACTGATCCATGTTAGGTGAACTGATCCATGTTAGGTGAACCAAACCAAACTTAGGTGAACTGATCCACGTTAGGTGAAACGAACTGTTCAGGTGAACTGATCCATGTTAGGTGAACGGAACTGTTCAGGTGAACTGATCCATGTTAGGTGAACGGAACTGTTCAGGTGAACTGATCCATGTTAGGTGAACCGAACTGTTCAGGTGAACTGATCCATGTTAGGTGAACCGAACTGTTCAGGTGAACTGATCCATGTTAGGTGAACCGAACTGTTCAGGTGAACCGAACTGTTCAGGTGAACTTATCCATGTTAGGTGAACCGAACTGTTCAAGTGAACTGATCCATGTTAGGTGAACCGAACAGTTCAGGTGAACTGATCCGTGTTAGGTGAACCGAACAGTTCAGGTGAACTGATCCGTGTTAGGTGAACCGAACAGTTCAGGTGAACTGATCCGTGTTAGGTGAACCGAACTGTTCAGGTGAACTGATCCACGTTAGGTGAACCGAACTGTTCAGGTGAACTGATCAGAGTTAGGTGAACCGAACTGTTCAGGTGAACTGATCCATGTTAGGTGAACTGAACTATTCAAGTGAACTGATCCATGTTAGGTGAAACAAACTGCTCAGGTGAACTGATCCATGTTAGGTGAACTGAACTGTTCAGGTGAACTGATCCACGTTAGGTGAAACGAACTGTTCAGGTGAACTGATCCATGTTAGGTGAATGGAACTGTTCAGGTGAACTGATCCATGTTAGGTGAATGGAACTGTTCAGGTGAACTGATCCATGTTAGGTGAACCGAACTGTTCAGGTGAACTGATCCATGTTAGGTGAACCGAACTGTTCAGGTGAACTTATCCATGTTAGGTGAACCGAACAGTTCAGGTGAACTGATCCATGTTAGGTGAACCGAACTGTTCAGGCGAAATGATCCATGTTAGGTGAACCGAACTGTTCAGGTGAACTGATCCATGTTAGGTGAACCGAACTGTTCAGGTGAACCGAACTGTTCAGGTGAACTTATCCATGTTAGGTGAACCGAACTGTTCAAGTGAACTGATCCATGTTAGGTGAACGGAACTGTTCAGGTGAACTGATCCATGTTAGGTGAACCGAACTGTTCAGGTGAACTGATCCATGTTAGGTGAACCGAACTGTTCAGGTGAACTGATCCATGTTAGGTGAACCGAACTGTTCAGGTGAACCGAACTGTTCAGGTGAACTTATCCATGTTAGGTGAACCGAACTGTTCAAGAGAACTGATCCATGTTAGGTGAACCGAACTGTTCAGGTGAACCTATCCATGTTAGGTGAACCGAACTGTTCAAGTGAACTTATCCATGTTAGGTGAACCGAACAGTTCAGGTGAACTGATCCATGTTAGGTGAACCGAACTGTTCAGGCGAAATGATCCATGTTAGGTGAACCGAACTGTTCAGGTGAACTGATCCATGTTAGGTGAACCGAACTGTTCAGGTGAACCGAACTGTTCAGGTGAACTTATCCATGTTAGGTGAACCGAACTGTTCAAGTGAACTGATCCATGTTAGGTGAACGGAACTGTTCAGGTGAACTGATCCATGTTAGGTGAACCGAACTGTTCAGGTGAACTGATCCATGTTAGGTGAACCGAACTGTTCAGGTGAACTGATCCATGTTAGGTGAACCGAACTGTTCAGGTGAACCGAACTGTTCAGTTGAACTTATCCATGTTAGGTGAACCGAACTGTTCAAGTGAACTGATCCATGTTAGGTGAACCGAACAGTTCAGGTTAACTGATCCATGTTAGGTGAACCGAACTGTTCAGGTGAACTGATCCATGTTAGGTGAACGGAACTGTTCAGGTGAACTGATCCATGTTAGGTGAACCGAACTGTTCAGGTGAACTGATCCATGTTAGGTGAACCGAACTGTTCAGGTGAACTGATCCATGTTAGGTGAACGGAACTGTTCAGGTGAACTGATCCATGTTAGGTGAACCGAACTGTTCAGGTGAACTGATCCATGTTAGGTGAACCGAACTGTTCAGGTGAACCGAACTGTTCAGGTGAACTGATCCATGTTAGATAACAGAAATGTTAAGGTCAACTGATCCACGTCAGGTGAACTGAACTGTTCAGGCGAACTGATCCATATTAGGTGAACCGACCTGTGCAGAACTACTCTCTCTCATCTCAGCTCCCGGTCTGATCTTCCTCCCAGGTTCTGCACCTCAGCGGACGTTTTGAGATCGTCTCCCTGGTCGGGACGCTCAACAGGGACGCCCACGTCCACATCAGCCTGTCGGATGCAGAAGGCAGGACGGTGGGAGGCCACGTCCTGGGGGACCTGGAGATTTTCACCACAGCTGAGGTGGTTATCGGCGAGGCGGCGGACCTGCACTTCAGCAGAGAGATGGACCAGCAGACAGGATTCCCAGAGCTGGTGGTTCAGACCCGCTCAGAGGTGACAGGATGAAGGTCAGCTCTCAGCAGATGGGTTTCAGTCTAAGGATCAATTCTTCTTTCAGTTCTTCTGTTTCCTGCCGGAGGGACTGGACCCGGTTCTGTTCAGGGTTCTATGATTCTGAATAAGTTCAGAATAAGCTTCACATTTTTAAAATAAAATAATGATTCTACTTCAGTTCAGTTTCTGCTCAGCTGTGAAACCCTCACTGAGGAAATCTGAAATAAAAACTTCACATCAGAAGCTTCTTCCTTTGTTGGTTCATGGATGAAAAGTTTCCAGATTTCTGGGGAAACTTGCTCCCCAAACAGTTCGGATGCTTTGTTGTCTGCCAGCGGAATGAATCCTGCATGCAGCAACAGGGAGGGGAGGGGCCGGGTCGTTACGGCTGCAGGCCGCTCCGAGGCGCCGCATTAAAGCGCAGCTACAAAGCCTCGGCTCGGCAGCTTTGTGCTTCTGTTTTTTTGTCCTCACAGCGAGGAGGCTGGAGGCGTTGGTGGTCCGCCGCCAGCCCCCTGGGGGGGCGGTTTAAGGCGTCCAACCAAAGTAGCTCAGTTCTGAATGAAAAGGGAGGCAGCAGCTGATGTTCCTGATCTGAGATGAAGGATGTTCTTTAAGCGGCGTGGCGTTAACGGAGCCCTGGTCATTAGCTGCTCCCCGGCGTTTCACATGAGAAGATGTTTGCTTCTCTGTGGGCGTCGGCTTCTGGGGCCATGAATCCATTTTACTTTGAGGCTTTAATCTGTGACCAGAGAACAAACTGCAGCTCATCTTCATCAGATGTTTGTCTCCATCAGACGGATTCCTTCGACCTTTGACCTGCGCTCGCTCCCGCTTTCTGCTGGTTCCTTGGAGCTGCTTGGGCTGAAGCTTCAGGACGATGGGCCGCCGTCTGAGATGTTCTCCTCTCTGTAGGTCAATGGACTCCAGATGAGCGTAGGATGACGATGATCCTTCTGGAAGAAAACCCTTTTTTAACGCTAAACGACTCAAGTCTGTTTAAATCAGTTAAACTTATTGGAGGTTTTTAGGAGTGATGCAGGGGAACCCCGAACAGAAGGTTCCTCTGAGGGTTCTCCTGCAGCTCAGCTGCTGAGGACGACTGCCGCCTCTGTATGAATAATGAGTGGGATGAAGCCGCCCCCACCTTACCGCCCTGCCCAGGTCATTTGTCAGTCTGATCAGGCGCCTGCAGCTCTTCCAGACTAATGACAAGCGGCTCCGTTTGAAGGTACCAGCAGGAGGCCGATAAAACCAGAGCCGCACACAGACTGGTCCCTTTTCCCTCCAGCCGACCTTCACACAACAATGCATACAATTAGGAAAGTTTGGCCTCAGACGGGCGAGTGCAGCCAGGCTCCTTAAAGAGGAGAGATGTGAGGACAGCAGCAGGGAGACGGGTCAATTAGACATCAAAGTGCAGCTCTTTAACGGGCAGAAAGTTTTCCGAGGATGAGGAGCTGAAATCAGCCTTTAAAGAGAGAAGAAACATGGAAAAGTTTGAGCAGAAGGAAGCTGCTGATGGGAGCAGGAGCTCCTGCTGCTTTTCATCCAGTCTTCAGCTCCAGTTATCAAACTGAACTCCTAAAAGTTCCTCTTTCAGAACCATTAGAACCCTTCATTATTTAGAATTTAAACAGCATACAAGGACAAAATATTTAACGATTTTTACAGTTTAAAATTTTGTCATCACAAATTTTGTGATGAATTGTGATCTCAACTTCATCAATAACAAGTTTAATGCAAGAATTCACCTCAAATGGCAGGTCTGCGTAACATAATCCAAGAAATTAGTTTGTAGCAGACTGACCAATAGAGGGCGCTAGGGCCCCGCCCCACCCACCCAATGACCCTGATTAAGTCAGAAAAGATACACTCACCGGTCACTTTATTAGGTACACCTGTCCAACTGCTCGTTAACTATTAATTTCTAAGCAGCCAATCACATGGCGGCAACTCAAGACAATGTCCTGCAGTTCAAACCGAGCATCAGTATGGGGAAGAAAGGTGATTTGAGTGACTTTGAACGTGGCATGATTGTTGGTGCCAGAAGGGCTGGTCTGAGTATTTCAGAAACTGCTGATCTACTGGGATTTTCACGCACAACCATCTCTAGGGTTTACAGAGAATGGTCCGAAAAAGAAAAAACATCCAGTGAGCGGCAGTTCTGTGGGCGGAAATGCCTTGTTGATGCCAGAGGTCAGAGGAGAATGGCCAGACTGGTTCGAGCTGATAGAAGGGCAACAGTGACTCAAATAACCACCCGTTACAACCAAGGTGGGCAGAAGAGCATCTCTGAACGCACAGTACGTGGAACTTTGAGGCAGATGGGCTACAGCAGCAGAAGACCACACTGGGTGCCACTCCTTTCAGCTAAGAACAGGAAACTGAGGCTACAATTTGCACAAGCTCATGGAAATTGGACAATAGAAGATTGGAAAAACGTTGCCTGGTCTGATGAGTCTCGATTTCTGCTGCGACATTCGGATGGTAGGGTCAGAATTTGGCGTCTACAACATGAAAGCATGGATCCATCCTGCCTTGTATCAACGGTTCAGGCTGGTGGTGGTGGTGTCATGGTGTGGGGAATATTTTCTTGGCACTCTTTGGGCCCCTTGGTACCAATTGAGCATCGTTGCAACGCCACAGCCTACCTGAGTATTGTTGCTGACCATGTCCATCCCTTTATGACCACAATGTACCCAACTTCTGATGGCTACTTTCAGCAGGATAATGCGCCATGTCATAAAGCTGGAATCATCTCAGACTGGTTTCTTGAACATGACAATGAGTTCACTGTACTCAAATGGCCTCCACAGTCACCAGATCTCAATCCAATAGAGCATCTTTGGGATGTGGTGGAACGGGAGATTCGCATCATGGATGTGCAGCCGACAAATCTGCGGCAACTGTGTGATGCCATCATGTCAATATGGACCAAACTCCCTGAGGAATGCTTCCAGCACCTTGTTGAATCTATGCCACCAAGAATTGAGGCAGTTCAGAAGGCAAAAGGGGGTCCAACCCGTTACTAGCGTGGGGTACCTAATAAAGTGGCCGGTGAGTGTACATACATTTTTTATGATTACATTTTAATATTAACTTTTAAAATGTGTCGAAATATATTAATATGTATTTCTTAGCTGTGCAAGATGCATATTTAATCTTTAAAGTTGTAGGGAAATAATATTTAAATGTCAAATCATTCTGGTTTAAACATGTATATAAATGTACTCTTTATCAGATGATATTGTCCAAAAATTTAGAAAATTTCTAGTTAAAAAAAAAAAAAATCCTGTCTTAAAATCTGTGGGGTTTTTTTTGTTATCTTCTGCAGGCCAGTTAGTTCTACGTCAGCCTGAACACCTAAATTCAGCCAATCATATATCAACTGTCATCTGTCAATCAAATGTTTTCGGTCTTAGCATCTTGATTCATATGTCGCAGCTAATATACGCAACGGTTGAAATCAGAATCATCCAAGTGATCATTGGGAACCTGCTAGCACTAAGTTGCTAACTGGTTAGCGAGATGCTTCCGACAAACCGGCCACAACCAAACATGCTTGTGAACCTTCCACCACAACAATCCCGCCCCCTTGATAATCGACCAATCACATTCACTTTTTTCACTCTTGTAAAGTCGGGCACCACTAAGGAGAATTCGGAAATGCAACAGTTGGAACAGCGGCTTCCTTACGACTTTAATGACTAGAAAAACGTCATAAAATTTTTTGTCCAATTGGTGATGTATTTTTAATTCAATTCTATTCAGTTTATTTCTATAGCTCCAAATCACATCATGTCATCTCAGGTCACTTTCCAGTTCACCAGATCATACGGTCAGATTGATTCAAAGTTTTCTATCTAAGGAAAACCAGCTGATTGCATCGACTCATTGACTCTTCAGCAATCCCTCACACTAAGCATGCTTGTAGCGACAGTGGAGAGGAAAAACTCCCTTTGAACAGGAAGAAACCTCCAGCAGAACCAGGCTCAGTGTGAGCGGCCATCTGCTGAGGCCCACTGGGGTTCAAGGAGACAGAAGCAGACATAGAAAAAGAAGCATAGATACAAAAGGCAACTGTCAACCAGCTCCACAGGCGGCCCCGTCCAGGAAACACACAGCCAGGCAGACGAGCTCCGAGCCAGCTCCCATGTCAGAGGATGAAGAGAGCACATCCAGTTAGTCACAGTCAGAGAAACAGGACTACACTGAAAAACAGGCCAAGCTCCAACATCTAGAAACAAAGGTGTTGATGGCAGCAGCACAGCTGATATTTCTCTCCAGGATGGAGTCACAGCCATCCGTGTAAAAATCTTTGCCCGTTGACTCTTGTTAAAATAAGTGTGTTTGCTCACCACCTCCTGCCACAGCGTAAATGTTTTGCAGTAGAACGAATAATCTGGGATTCACATGGAAAATAATAGAATGTAGTCTACTTTTTCCCATTTTTTTTCATTTGCATAGTTGTTCTTAAATAAAAACATTCTCAGAAAATAAATTGTTTTTATATATGAAGAAATATAAAGCTGACTAATATCTTCTCCATTATTAAACTGGTCCATTTTTTTTTGTTTGTGACAGAGGTGGAAAGAGTACTAAAAAAATTATAACTGAGTAAAAGTATCTTTACTTTGCCTAAATTCTACTCAGAGTAAAAGTAAAATTATCCATCTCAAAATTTACTGAAGTAAAAGCACAAAATTACTTCATTTAAAATGTAATTTCAGTAAAAGTTACTTAGTTACTTTGAGTTATTTAATGCAAAAAAAAGGAAAAGTCATGAATCGAATTGAGCACAAGTTGTTTTAATCGATTTCAGGGCGTATTTCAGTGGACATCCACACTTGACAGTCACAACCTGCACCATAAAGTGCAAACAATTTTCAATCCTACTGTCCAACAGACACCATGATAGGAATAAAGAAATTTAAACTACATTTTAAAGTTTTCAAAATGCACACAAAATTAAAAGCCCAAAAGATTCCAGAAATCAAACTAAAACGCAACAGGATGCCACTGTTATTAACAAGCTCCTCATTTAATGATTTTAACTGACACTTGTTTTTACACCAATTGTTTATATGTTTGAATTGTGTAAATAAAGTGCTGCTAAAAGTCAAAAGTCGTCTTCTATTTTTTAATGGTGATTAAGTGTCGGTTCCGTGAAACAGGTTTAAATTTCCGGCGGCATTTAAAGCTACAGTGTGTAATTTTCAGCGACATCTAACGTCCAGACTGCAGACCGCAGCAACATGAAGATCTCCCCTCCACCGCTTCTCCTTACTCATAAAAAGTACTCAATTACAGTAACGTGAGTAAATGTCATTTGTTACTTTCCACCCCTGGTTGGTGACACTATT
The DNA here is from genome assembly GCA_030533445.1 of Cyprinodon diabolis. Lineage (NCBI taxonomy): Eukaryota > Metazoa > Chordata > Actinopteri > Cyprinodontiformes > Cyprinodontidae > Cyprinodon > Cyprinodon diabolis. The sequence goes on along the minus strand of CM060076.1, from coordinate 1,592,733 downwards.
GGACCATGGAAAACCCAGATTAACCTTAAAGTCTCAGAAGGACAAGATTTATAGACAAAAACTAAACATGAAATTATGTTTTGTTTTTATAAAGTGTTTTAATGTTTTTTGTTGTTGGCATCCATATAAATTAAGTGTATTTATCCTTATTTTAAGTAGGTAAATGAGGTAGTTTACCAATGGAATGAGTATTTTTACTCTTAAAATAAGATAATTAGATAAAATGCACTTGAAATAAAACAATGCAATTGTGTTTTCTTATTTTAAATGTAAATTATCTTGTTCCATTGGCAAGATGTGTCTTTAACCTCCTCAATTCAAGAACAAATGCACTTATTTCAAGAAAAGATTTTGGGATGCACGATATTGGGAGTTTGGCCGATATCCGATATGCCGATATTTTAAAACTCATGTAGCCGATAACCGATATCGATACCGATGTTAAAGCTGGACAAAAATAAGTAGTCATTGAAAATAGCAGTTTTGTTATCCATTTCTGACACTTTGAAAAATAATAAACTCAAATATATTTTCATATGCTGATATCAAATGGATTTTTAAAAACGCGGTATCGATCTATTTTACTTTCAAAATCTTGTGAAATTTCATCGTTCTGTTACAAACTCTCGTGATATTTTGCAAATTCTTGTGAGATTTTGTTAGTAAAATAGATCGATACCGCGTCAATATATCAACATATAAAAATATGGCAACATTTCGTGAATTTTCGGGGGATTTCGTAGCATAACGATGACATATAGCAATATTTCATTAGTAAAAGAGATTGATATGGTGTTTTTAAATGGCAATATATCAGCATATGAAGATATTGGGATATTTTAATGTATTAATATTTTTCCCTCGTCTTTAGAAGTTTTTTAGTCTGTAAAAAAGACGTTTTTGAGGAAGAAGAAGAAGTAGTATTTTATTTTTTTTTAGACTTTAGAAACTCAGAAGCTGATCAAATATCGGGTTAAATATCGGTGGGGTGGCCGATGTCCGATATTCAGTTTTAAGGCCGATACCGATAGGGGGCCCATTATATCGTGCATCCCTACCAGGCCTAAGTCTTAACAAGTTCTTTATCTTTTCCATTTGGTGTAATTGCCTTACAGTTTGGACCCATTAGCTGCAGGAAGGCGTCTCTGGTTGTTTCCACTTACTTGTGATGCATTTTAGGGCCGCTGTAAAAACAACATTTAAGAGATTTGGTTTGGCTCGTATAACACCGAGTATTGCAACGGTTCCATCCTTGGAGATAACCTCCTGAAAGCTCTGGTTTATAGCCTTCTGTACATCATCCCAAAAGTTTTGCTGTTGGGGGCATGACCAGAACATGTGGGTTTGGGGATTGCAGAGCCGCAGTTTCTCCAACACAAACTTGGCACTTTAGGATCCATCTTATCTACGTCTGGCCTCCTGAAATATCTGCTGACAATATTCGATTTATAATCCCACCATGTGTTTGAGCTTTTAACTCAATGTGCCTCATTCCAGACTTCTTCCTCCATATCATCAGAAATACTTTTGGTCGTTTCTGCCTCCCATCTTTGTTTTGTCCAAGTGGGTCGACTAATGTTCATAAAGAAAAACATTTTATGTAATGTTTTTATCATGTTCTTCACTTTGACCTATTTATTTTCAAATATCAGGGCAATATTATTACCATGACTGTTAATATATAGTAGAAATTTTACACATTCAGTGATAAAATGTCACTGTGGATGGTCATTTAAGAAGAGGGAGTACTGGGTAAACTGGTCTGACCGGGTTTGTTCATCTGATAGAACACCGGGGGGAAAAAAGACGGAAATCTCCTGATAACTATAAAAATCATCATTAAAGATGTAAAACAAAATGTAAAAAATGTGTAAAAAAAAGATGTAAACTTCCTTTTTAAGTTTAAATTTAGAATCTGCAGACTTGTAGTAATAAAATATGTTGATTAAGTGAGAATTAAAACTGGAAAGCAAAGAATAATTGACTCTCTGTTATTTAGTAAAAGCTGAAGTAAATATTAATTTTAAATGACTTTAAATCAACGGCAGAGCAGAGATTCCCAAACCTTTCACCCTCCTGAATTTAACCTCCTAAAAAATAAAGCATCAAACGCACTTATTTTTCCAAATCACATTTTATTCCGCATTTTAAGGTATTTTTACGTATTTAAAAGGACATTTATTCAGTTTTGCATTTTATAATTTCTTGATATGCTTAATGTTATATTTGAATCATTATACATAAAATTTACCAACTAAAATGTCCTCTTTATCTATTCCATTGTAATATTATTTATTTCATGATATATTTATTTTTTTTTTTTATGTACCTCAGGGATGACATCATCAACATACCCGTTTTGTCTCTAACTCGTTAGCGACCCCTCCCTGGGCTCCTGACCCCCATTTTGGGAACCCGTCCTTAGATTAAATAGCTGCCATGTTTCTGTGGCAGGAAAACAACTTAAAATGATCCCTTTGATCAAATTAAGGGTTCTTTGAAAAAGGTGAAGGGGAGAAGAAGCAGTGGCGCCTCCAGAAATGTTTCATAGGGGGGCCAGATGGGGCCACTAAAAATCTTGGGGTGGCCACTGAAGCTAAAAGCCATAATTTCAGGGTTTGAATCGACTGTAGTGGTAAACCTGCCTGTCGAAATCAGAAAGGCTTCAGTAAACTCCTCCTCAGATCTTGGTTTATTGTGTGATTTTTTTTTTTATTGTTCCATCTTTGCAGAATGGGAGGAAATGCTAAACTGATGCTACTACAATTTACTACTCCAACCAGTGGGGTGGCTAGTGGCGGGGCCGTCCCACTGGCCAAACAAGCAATTTAATTTCTTACTTTTTTGTGTTTTCTGACATGTATGGCGATCTGATCTTAAATTTTTTTTTTTGTACATGACTAAAGGGATACATGCCCGTAGTATGTAGGTAGTTTAAAGTCTATTTTTCGTAGAAAACTGAAGAGATAAACGCAAATCTGACGTCTTGTACATGCATATTGACTATGGGTATGCTGGTCTGACAGAGCCGCGGCTCTAAATGACATACAAGACTTTTTTAATTCCTAGAAGCTTTAAAGGAATGAAAATAGAATTTGGACTTTAATTAGAAAAAAAAGTTTTAAATAGATCAAAATGTTCTGTGGCTATGAATACAGGACTTTTATTCTGTTGGATGGATGAAGAAGCCTGTTAATCTTATTAGACCTGATCATTTTCAGTGTTTGCTGATGTGTGTTTTTCATCTGAGCTCCTTTAAAATGCAGTTCTAGTCCGAAATTAATAAATAAATCTGATTATCACATAAATCTGATGAAAGTTTTTTGGTGTTTCTTCTTTTAGAAAACCTGGTTCCAGAGATGATCAGCTGGGTTTCCTCCTGGTCCAGAATGCATCTCTTCCCTCCATGTTTGAAAAAACGTTCATCTCTTTCTGCTTTAATGACTGAACACGTTTTTTTAATGACATGATGTCGTCTCTGAATGAGCGAGGTTTGAATTTAAAGAAGCATTAGAATGTCTCAGACTGGTTTTAACGATTGCTTAAAAAGGGCAATGTAAATTAAAAGGATTTGAAAAAAAAATGATCTCTATTAGAAAATAAATGAGATCCTCATTCATATTTTAATTCCTCCTGCAAAATATATATATATTGCTTTAGTTTTAATTTATTCCTAAAATCTTGAATTCCTTTAATTGAACCTATTTTACTGAAAAATGAAAGATAAAATCTTTAGTTTATTGAAATTATGAGCAGAAAGTCCTGATCAGATCACTGGGGGCCTGTGACTGCAGCTCAGGTCTGTTGCTGCTGTTCTCCACCAGGGGGCAGAAGAAGCCAAGAGATCTGACAGGAGGGACAGAGGCGGAAGAAGTTCTGCTCCAGGTTCTGGGTCAGGTTCTGGTACAGTTTCCGGGTCAGATTCTGGATCAGAGTCTGGTACAGTGTCCGGATCAGGTTCTGGGTCAGATTCCGGGTCAGGATTTGGGTCAGGTTCCCGGTCGGGTTCTGGGTCAGATGCTGGGTCAGGTGTTGGGTTAGATTCTGATACAGGTTCTGGGTCATGTTTTGGGTCAGGTTCCAGGTTAGATTCTTTGTCAGGTTCTGGGTCTGGTTCCGGCTCAGATTCTGTATCAGGTGTTGGGTCAGGTTCTGGGTCAGGTGCTGGGCCAGATGTTGGGTCAGGTTCTGGGTCAGATTCTGAGTCATGTTCTGGGTCAGGATCTGGTTCAGGTTCTGGGTCAGATTCTGGGTCAGGTGCTGGGCCAGATGTTGCTTCAGGTTCTGGGTCAGGTTCTGGGTCAGGTTCTGGGTCAGGTGCTGGGCCAGATGTTGGGTCAGGTTCTGGGTCAGATTCTGAGTCAGGTTCTGGGTCAGGTTCTGGGTCAGGTTCTGGGTCAGATTCTGTATCAGGTGTTGGGTCAGGTTCTGGGTCAGGTTCTGGGTCAGGTGCTGGGCCAGATGTTGGGTCAGGTTCTGGGTCAGATTCTGAGTCAGGTTCTGGGTCAGGTTCTGGGTCAGGTTCTGGGTCAGATTCTGTATCAGGTGTTGGGTCATGTTCTGTGTCAGATTCTGTATCAGGTGTTGGGTCAGGTTATGGGTCAGGTTCTGGGTCAGATGTTGGGTCAGGTTCTGGGTCAGATTCTGTGTCAGGTGTTGGGTCATGTTCTGGGTCAAATTCTGAGTCAGGTTCTGGGTCATGTTCTGGGTCAGATTCTGTATCAGGTGTTGGGTCAGGTTCTGGGTCAGGTTCTGGGTCAGGTGCTGGGCCAGATGTTGGGTCAGGTTCTGGGTCAGATTCTGTGTCAGGTGTTGGGTCAGGTTCTGGGTCAGATTCTGAGTCAGGTTCTGGGTCAGGTTCTGGTTCAGGTTCTGGGTCAGATTCTGGGTCAGGTGTTGGGTCAGATTCTGGGCCAGATGTTGGGTCAGGTGTTGGATCAGGATCTGGGTCAGGTGTTGGGTCAGGATCTGGTTCAGGTTCTGGGCCAGATGTTGGGTCAGGTGTTGGATCAGGATCTGGGTCAGGTTCTGGGTAAGGTTCTGGGTCAGGTGCTGGGCCAGATGTTAGGTCAGGTTCTGGGTCAGATTCTGTGTCAGGTGTTGGGTCAGATGTTGGTTCAGGTTCTGGGTCAGATTCTGGGTCAGATGTTGGGTCAGGTGTTGGGTCAGGTTCTGGGTCAGGTGCTAGGCCAGATGTTGTTTCAGGTTCTGGGTCAGATTCTGGGTCAGATGTTGGGTCAGGTGTTGGGTCAGGTTCTGGGTCAGGTGCTGGGCCAGATGTTGGGTCAGGTTCTGGGTCAGATTCTGTGTCAGGTGTTGGGTCAGGTTCTGGGTCAGATTCTGAGTCAGGTTCTGGGTCAGGATCTGGTTCAGGTTCTGGGTCAGATTCTGGGTCAGGTGACGGGTCAGGTTCTCGGCCAGATGTTGGGTCAGGTGTTGGATCAGGATCTGGGTCAGGTGTTGGGTCAGGATCTGGTTCAGGTTCTGGTTCAGATTCTGTGTCAGGTGTTGGGTCAGGTTCTGGGCCAGATGTTGGGTCAGGTGTTGGATCAGGATCTGGGTCAGGTTCTGGGTAAGGTTCTGGGTCAGGTGCTGGGCCAGATGTTGGGTCAGGTTCTGGGTCAGATTCTGTGTCAGGTGTTGGGTCAGGTGTTGGATCAGGATCTGGGTCAGGTTCTGGGTAAGGTTCTGGGTCAGGTTCTGGGCCAGATGTTGGGTCAGGTTCTGGGTCAGATTCTGGGTCAGGTGTTGGGTCAGGTTCTGGGTCAGGATCTGGTTCAGGTTCTGGGTCAGATTCTGGGTCAGGTGCTGGGCCAGATGTTGGTTCAGGTTCTGGGTCAGATTCTGTGTCAGGTGTTGGGTCAGGTTCTGGGTCAGGTTCTGGGTCAGGTGCTGGGCCAGATGTTGGGCCAGCTTCTGGGTCAGGTGTTGGGTCAGGTTCTGGGCCAGATGTTGGGTCAGGTGTTGGATCAGGATCTGGGTCAGGTGTTGGGTCAGGATCTGGTTCAGGTTCTGGGCCAGATGTTGGGTCAGGTGTTGGATCAGGATCTGGGTCAGGTGTTGGGTCAGGATCTGGTTCAGGTTCTGGGCCAGATGTTGGGTCAGGTGTTGGATCAGGATCTGGGTCAGGTTCTGGGTAAGGTTCTGGGTCAGGTGCTGGGCCAGATGTTAGGTCAGGTTCTGGGTCAGATTCTGTGTCAGGTGTTGGGTCAGATGTTGGTTCAGGTTCTGGGTCAGATTCTGGGTCAGATGTTGGGTCAGGTGTTGGGTCAGGTTCTGGGTCAGGTGCTGGGCCAGATGTTGGTTCAGGTTCTGGGTCAGATTCTGGGTCAGATGTTGGGTCAGGTGTTGGGTCAGGTGCTGGGCCAGATGTTGGGTCAGGTTCTGGGTCAGATTCTGTGTCAGGTGTTGGGTCAGGTTCTGGGTCAGATTCTGAGTCAGGTTCTGGGTCAGGATCTGGTTCAGGTTCTGGGTCAGATTCTGGGTCAGGTGACGGGTCAGGTTCTCGGCCAGATGTTGGGTCAGGTGTTGGATCAGGATCTGGGTCAGGTGTTGGGTCAGGATCTGGTTCACGTTCTGGTTCAGATTCTGTGTCAGGTGTTGGGTCAGGTTCTGGGCCAGATGTTGGGTCAGGTGTTGGATCAGGATCTGGGTCAGGTTCTGGGTAAGGTTCTGGGTCAGGTGCTGGGCCAGATGTTGGGTCAGGTTCTGGGTCAGATTCTGTGTCAGGTGTTGGGTCAGGTGTTGGATCAGGATCTGGGTCAGGTTCTGGGTAAGGTTCTGGGTCAGGTTCTGGGCCAGATGTTGGGTCAGGTTCTGGGTCAGATTCTGGGTCAGGTGTTGGGTCAGGTTCTGGGTCAGGATCTGGTTCAGGTTCTGGGTCAGATTCTGGGTCAGGTGCTGGGCCAGATGTTGGTTCAGGTTCTGGGTCAGATTCTGTGTCAGGTGTTGGGTCAGGTTCTGGGTCAGGTTCTGGGTCAGGTGCTGGGCCAGATGTTGGGTCAGATTCTGGGTCAGATTCTGTGTCAGGTGTAGGGTCAGGTTCTGGGTCAGATTCTGAGTCAGGTTCTGGGTCAGGTTCTGGGTCAGGATCTGGTTCAGGTTCTGGGTCAGATTCTGGGTCAGGTGTTGGGTCAGGTTCTGGGCCAGATGTTGGGTCAGGTGTTGGATCAGGATCTGGGTCAGGTGTTGGGTCAGGATCTGGTTCAGGTTCTGGTTCAGATTCTGTGTCAGGTGTTGGATCAGGATCTGGGTCAGGTGTTGGATCAGGATCTGGTTCAGGTTCTGGGTCAGGTTCTGGGTCAGGTTTTAGGTCAGGTTCCGGGTCAGGTGCTGGGCCAGATGTTGGGTCAGGTTCTGTGTCAGATTCTGGGTCAGATTCTGTGTCAGGTGTTGGGTCAGGTTCTGGGTCAGGATCTGGTTCAGGTTCTGGGTCAGGTGTTGGGTCAGGTTCTGGGCCAGATGTTGGGTCAGGTGTTGGATCAGGATCTGGGTCAGGTGCTGGGCCAGATGTTGGTTCAGGTTCTGGTTCAGGTTCTGTGTCAGGTGTTGGGTCAGGTTCTGGGCCAGATGTTGGGTCAGGTGTTGGATCAGGATCTGGGTCAGGTTCTGGGCCAGATGTTGGGACAGGTTCTGGGTCAGATTCTGGGTCAGGTGTTGGGTCAGGTTCTGGGCCAGATGTTGGGTCAGGTGTTGGATCAGGATCTGGGTAAGTGTTGGGTCAGGATCTGGTTCAGATTCTGTGTCAGGTGTTGGATCAGGATCTGGTTCAGGTTCTGGGTCAGGTTCTGGGTCAGGTTTTAGGTCAGGTTCCGGGTCAGGTGCTGGGCCAGATGTTGGGTCAGGTTCTGTGTCAGATTCTGGGTCAGATTCTGTGTCAGGTGTTGGGTCAGGTTTCTTCGCCAGATGTTGGGTCAGGTGTTGGATCAGGATCTGGGTCAGGTGCTGGGCCAGATGTTGGGTCAGATTCTGGGTCAGATTCTGTGTCAGGTGTTGGGTCAGGTTCTGGGTCAGATTCTGAGTCAGGTTCTGGGTCAGGTTCTGGGTCAGGATCTGGTTCAGGCTCTGGGTCAGATTCTGGGTCAGGTGTTGGGTCAGGTTCTGCGCCAGATGTTGGGTCAGGTGTTGGATCAGGATCTGGGTCAGGTGTTGGGTCAGGATCTGGTTCAGGTTCTGGTTCAGATTCTGTGTCAGGTGTTGGATCAGGATCTGGTTACGGTTCTGGGTCAGGTTCTGGGTCAGGTTTTAGGTCAGGTTCCGGGTCAGGTGCTGGGCCAGATGTTGGGTCAGGTTCTGTGTCAGGTGTTGGGTCAGGTTCTGGGTCAGATTCTGAGTCAGGTTCTGGGTCAGGTTCTGGGTCAGGATCTGGTTCAGGTTCTGGGTCAGATTCTGGGTCAGGTGTTGGGTCAGGTTCTGGGCCAGATGTTGGGTCAGGTGTTGGATCAGGATCTGGGTCAGGTGTTGGGTCAGGATCTGGTTCAGGTTCTGGTTCAGATTCTGTGTCAGGTGTTGGATCAGGATCTGGTTACGGTTCTGGGTCAGGTTCTGGGTCAGGTTTTAGGTCAGGTTCCGGGTCAGGTGCTGGGCCAGATGTTGGGTCAGGTTCTGTGTCAGATTCTGGGTCAGATTCTGTGTCAGGTGTTGGGTCAGGTTTCTTCGCCAGATGTTGGGTCAGGTGTTGGATCAGGATCTGGGTCAGGTGTTGGGTCAGGTGTTGGATCAGGATCTGGGTCAGGTGTTGGGTCAGGTGTTGGGTCAGGTTCTTGGCCAGATGTTGGGTCAGGTTCTTGGTCAGGTGTTGGGTCAGACTTTGGGTCAGGTTCTTGGCCAGATGTTGGGTCAGGTTCTGGGTCAGGTTTTAGGTCAGGTGTTGGGTCAGGTTTCTTCGCCAGATGTTGGGTCAGGTGTTGGGTCTGGTTCTTGGTCAGATTCTGTGTCAGGTTCTGTGTCAGGTGTTGGGTCAGGATCTGGTTCAGGTTCTGGGTCAGGTTCTGGTTGACCAGAGGACTCTCCTTCTATCTGACATTAACCCAGAGCTGAGTTGGATATTTTTAGTTCGGCGGTTTCCTTCGCTCGTCTTTCACTCAGAGATGAAGCAGTTCTCTGGTTTCTCTGCCAGAGTTCAGCTCCACTGTAATCAAAGTTTTAGTTGAAGAGCAGGAAGAGTAGCCAGCAGCTGAGGGCCTCCAGCATCTTATCCAGTGGAGCGTTTTTGTGTATCGGAGTTGGGAACGTCGGTGACAGAACCTCCATTAGCAGTAATTGGGTCCCACTCCACAGAGCGGGGGGGCTAATGTGCAGGTAAGGACCTGGCTGGCTGCCAGCTAGAACCTGAGAGCTTTAATCGGGTCAAATTGAGCTCAATGAAAGCGTTTTAGTTCTGGAGAGGGTTTCAGAACATTCACTGCTGATCCAGACCCAGGGAGCAGAAACTGACCCGATCATCCTGCTCCCACCCTGATGGAGACCAGGGAACAATAGCAGATCAGCCATGAACCAATTCAGATGGTTTCTATGGTTACCAGCAGGGACGTAGATGGATTGGTTGATGGAGGTTCTTCTCACAGGTTCTATGTCCTCAATTCAGTTTATTTCTATAGCTCCAATTCACATCATGTCGTCTCAACGCACAGACATAGAAAAAGAAACATAGATACAAAAGGCAACTGTCAACCAGCTCCACAGGCGGCCCCGTCCAGGAAACACACAGCCAGGCAGACGAGCTCCGAGCCAGCTCCCATGTCAGAGGATGAAGAGAGCACATCCAGTTAGTCACAGTCAGAGAAACAGGACTACACTGGAAAACAGGCCAAGCTCCAACATCTAGAAACAAAGGTGTTGATGGCAGCAGCACAGCTGATATTTCTCTCCAGGATGGAGTCACAGCCAAACAGGAACAGACCAGATGAAGCTACTATGAGAAAAAGCAGAGAGAGCAGAACGTTAGAGATTGAAGTAACAGATTCTGCAGAGTGGGAGAATAGAGATAGAATGAAGCAGAATGATGAAAAAGGGGTCCCTATGTCCTCCAGCAGTCTACGCCTATAGCAGCAGAACTATAGAGATAGATCAGGATAACCTGAGCCACTCTAACTAGAAGCTTTATCAAAAAGGAAAGTTTTAAGCCTAGCCTTAAAAGTAGACAGGGTGTCTGCCTCACGGACTAAAACTGGTAGTTGGTTCCACAGGAGAGGAGCCTGATAACTAAAAGATATTTTTATGCCTAACCCTAACCTTTACCTTAAGCCTAACCAATACCAGTATATTTAACCCTAATCTTTACCTAAAGTTAATTCACATCACTCCTCTAAACTGACTCTCTGGGTTAAAAATGGCGGTCCGCCACATCAGGACCAACCTTTGGTCCCCATAAGGCCTTTTAGTCCTCAGAAGGTTGGTAAATATATGAAAAAGGTTCTAAATAAATATCATAAATAAGCACACTCTCCATCTCCTCTCTAACGATCCAGAGATGTTTCCAGGCTAGAAGAACTGGACCTGGAAGCTGGAGGTTCTGAGAAGGAAACAAATGGGTTCGGTTTCTGGACTCTGCCCTCCGCCAGCAGCAGGTTTTCATTTGCTGCACCACCAGCAGAAACTGAAGATGTTCCTGGAGTTTCCACATAATGAACTCCTGCTGAGCTTCATATGTGCATCCGCCAATTAAACGGGCTTCCTCAGACACGTTCAGTCAATCATTTCTCCTGATCAGAGCTTTGTTTTTCCGTCTGATCGTTGCTGAGATGGAGAACAGACAGCAGAGATGGCACCACCAGCACTGCGGAGACTAAAGCTGGCGTTTCAGGACGGACACCCACTCTCTGTTATCTGTGCTGTTAATGAGCAGAGGTCTGGTGGGCTGCTGGGAAATCACTCTGCTGTCCAGATTCTGGAAATGATGCATTAAGTCAAAAAGTCATCAGGCAAAAAGGAGCTAATTTATCTGAAAGGGAACTGGAGACGAGAAGATCTACTAGAAACCTCCTAACATGGCAGAACGTCTTGTAAAGATCCACTCTGAAGCTGAACTTCTATCCTCCCATGAGTCAGAAGATGTCAGCAGGATGTTGGTCAGAGCCGCAACCAGAACCAAATCCTGCTGAGGCAGGATGAAAGCATGGGTTAGGGTCGGTTCTGGTTCTGAATAACTTCAGCGCTGTGGGTCAGAAAACAGGCTGATGATGGAGATGAATTGTTGCATGATTCTATTCAGTTTATTTCTATAGCTCCAATTCACATCATGTCATCTCAGGTCACTTTCCAGTTCACCAGATCATCCAGTCAGATTGATTCAAAGTTTTCTATCTAAGGAAAACCAGCTGATTGCATCGACTCATTGACTCTTCAGCAATCCCTCACACTAAGCATGCTTGTAGCGACAGTGGAGAGGAAAAACTCCCTTTGAACAGGAAGAAACCTCCAGCAGAACCAGGCTCAGTGTGAGCGGCCATCTGCTGAGGCCCACTGGGGTTCAAGGAGACAGAAGCAGACATAGAAAAAGAAGCATAGATACAAAAGGCAACTGTCAACCAGCTTCACAGGCGGCCCCGTCCAGGAAACACACAGCCAGGCAGACGAGCTCCGAGCCAGCTCCCATGTCAGAGGATGAAGAGAGCACATCCAGTTAGTCACAGTCAGAGAAACAGGACTACACTGGAAAACAGGCCAAGCTCCAACATCTAGAAACAAAGGTGTTGATGGTGGTAAAGGTTCTCAGTCATCCAGGTCACAGTCACTCCAAAGACAAAAGGTAAAAACAATCCTCTGGACTCTGTTTTTAAGTTTGAAGACGTTTCTCTTCTCATCCAGGAAGCTTTTTCAGTTCAAATTGTCAGGAAAAGCTTTGAGTTCCAGGTTTTATACATTAGTCCAACAACACCTTGTTTTTTTGTTTTTTTGATTGTGCAATTTTCATGTTTTCTAAACAAAAACAAGGCTTTGTCTGTATCAGCATTTTCTTTCCTGATGAGAAAAGAAGCAACCAGCTTCTTTGCAGAGGCGTAGCTAAAAAATCCTAATAGGGGGGGCCAGTCAATAACCAATGTACATTGAGGGGTGGCCGAAAGGCGCCAGAACCCCAGAGTCAATCTAAACGGAACCAACAGGAATGAGCACAAAAACCATATTTTCTAAATAAAGACTAACTATACTTTCCTACAGCCTCTGCTAACAAATAGACGCAGATATTTAAACATCCATGCTGTCAAAATTAAAGGTATAGTGATCAAAATTCTTTCAGGTTTGAGGTCTGGGGTGAACACACTGAAAAAAATCGAAATCTTGATGAGTCAATTTTTTATTAAAATAAGTGCATTTGTTCTTGTATAAACGAGGTAAGAGAGACATTTTGCCAATGGAACAAGACTATTTACATTTAAAATAAGAAAACACAATTGCGTTGTCTTATTTCAAGTGCATGTTATCTAATTATCTTATTTCAAGAGTAAAAATACTCATTCCATTGGCAAACTATCTCGTTTATCTACTCAAATTAAGGGTAATTACACTTAATTTAAGAAATGTTTACTTATTTTTTAGGGTTTTTTTCCAGTGCATCTTTTATACACTGCAAAAACAATCTAGAAATAAGTAGAAATGTCTTAAATTAAGGGTGTGTACCCTTAATTTAAGTAGATAAATAAGATGATCTGCCAATGGATTAAGTATTTTTGATCTTAGAATAAGATAATTAGATAACATGCACTTGAAATAAGACAATGCAATTGTGTTTTCTTATTTTAAGTGTAAATTGTCTCGTTCTATTGGCAAAATGTCTCTTTTACCTCCTCAATTAAAGAACAAATAAACTTATTTTAAAGCTACAGTGTGTAATAATTACAGGGATATACAGTCAGAAATGTAATATATTATACATAACTATGTTATTTATCATCATCTACGAGCTCAGCCTCTTAACCTTAATATTTGCGTTGCCTTAGAATTCGTTATTTATAATTACATAGGAGCGGGTCTCGCAGCCATGGAGGCAGAAATCTTTGCGCTACGGCAGCGCAGAGCCAACAAACTAGCGATTGCGAGATCGCCCATTACGCTTGAAAGTAACTACGGCAAGTTGAGAGAGATGAACTGAGACGGTACTGAACACACAGACTAATGAAATACTATCTGTAAAATTATCTATGTAAACAAACCTCATCACTTGAGAAGGTAGGTGATGCGGACGTCGTGGAAGACATTTTGTCCCGTAACGCTCGCCGTACTGTTGGGGGGGAAGCGGTGGGGGGGAGATGTTCATGTTGCTGCGGTCTGCAGTCTGGACGTTAGATGTCGCTGAAAATTACACACTGTAGCTTTAAGAAAAAATGACTTATCTAGATTTCACATTTTTCCAGTGTATTGTCATTACCTAATAATCATCCTGCAAAAAATGTGTATTTAAATGTACTAATATCCACATTTAACGAATGCTTAAGTTGTTATTAAAGTAGTTATTTATCTATGATTTCACCAAAGACTCCTACACTGCAAAAACCATCTAGAAATAGGTAAAACATTCTTAAATTAAGTGTATTCAACCTTAATTTGAGTAGGTAAATGAGATAGTTTACCAATTGAATGAGTAATTTTACTGTTAAAATAAGATAATTAGATAAAATGCACTTGAAATAAGACAATGCAATTGTTTTTTCTTATTTTAAGTGTAAATTGTCTTGATCCATTGGCAAAATGTGTCTTTTACCTCCTCAATTCAAGAACAAATGCACTTATTTTAAGAAAAAATTACTTATCTAGATTTAGATTTTTTTGCAGTGTAGATGACTTTCAGAGACACATCATTTTATATTTACCCCAAATAATGCAAAATTTTGTTCTGAAAACAGCAGGAATCCTGTATTTATCATCTTTAACGTTAGTATATTGATGTAAATAATTAGCCACAGTGTTTCTGTTGTAAAGTAATTTTTCATATATGAAAAATGTAAATGTTTAATAAGTTTGAACGTTTCCCTTCAGAGTATTACTGCTGCCACTGTCTTTATTTAGGGGGGAAAAAATGGTACAGCGGGGCCCTGGCCCCCCATCTAGCTGCGCCCTTGCTTCTTTGGTGGAAAGCTGCCACATGGAGGCGCTGTGCCTCTGCTAGAACTGCACTGGAATCTCTTTCTCTTTGGTTGGATTCAGCAGCAGGTTTGCTATTTCCTAACAAATCTGAGCTCCTGTTTCCATCCTCGCCTTCCTGCTTTCATCCTATCAGCTGCAGCTCCACGGGAACTCTTTATGGAAATGGCTCATTGGAGCAGGCCAAGTGTTTCCCATCAGTAGCTCTTTGCAGTAATAATCCCCCCCCCCCTGCATTAACCAGGGGGTCTAATTCACCTTAAACGTGCTGCAGCCTGGGAGCAGAGAACGTCTCCATTAAATGAAGATAGTCCTCAGCTCAGCCACCGGCAGCCTGCTGATGCACTTTTTATCTATTTTTGTCTTTATTTCATCTACTGTTTATATCGATGAAATAAAAAAAAACGGAAGATGAGTTTCATCATCAATCCGGATGAATCCTAATCAGATTTAAATGAAGGTGAATAAAAACACAAAGACAACCAAAAGTCCTTACAGTGGAGAAGATCTGAATCTAACTGAGATAAAACAATCATATCAGCTTATTTTCATCTTTGAACGCAGATGTTTTAAAAGCATTACTTTCTGAACAATGATACATCTGAATCGGCTCGCTGGGAGGAAATGAACGATTTCTTATAGTTTAACTTTTATCCTCAAAGTTATCATCAAAGCTGATTAGTATCACAGTAAGATATGATGAGATGTTTGCTTGTCAAAAATAAAAAACTAAAAAAAAGCGTGACAGTTTGGCTTGATGAGTCTTTCCGACCCCTTTTGTGTCTTACCCTGAACCTTAGAAGAAAACGGACATTTTTCATTTACTGCTAACTTCTAATGAATTATATTCATAAAATGAGTGATAATAATAATAATCAGAAATATGAATAGAAGAGTTCATTATTAGCTTTGCATTTAACAGATATATGTGTGATTTTATTATTATTTTATTTCATAATGTCTTTGAATAAAACATACATTTAAAATGGTAATACTCTCATTAAGGAAAATAATTAAATCAAAATGTATGACTGATTGTTCAATTTGTTGCCTTTATTGATCCCACAGTGGAGAAATGTATTCCTTACATCAGATAAAATAATCAAAAAGAGTAGAAGAATGGTATATATATGAATATATAGAAGTTGCACAGGTAATTTACATGGGTATTTATACGTATGTTGGTCTTTTTCCGGTCTTTTTGTTCCACGGGTGTTTTCCATGCTGCTCTGGATTACCTGAAGTAGACACTTTCTCTACTTTTAAACAGTAAACATCAGATTATACATTCTTTACTGATTTTAGGCAAAGCAAGTTCACAGAAAATTCAAATTGCTGCACATGAAAAAAACAGAGAAATATGCATTGCAGTGGTATAACGGTAAATAGATGATTAATAAACTAAAATAAACAACTTCTATTCAACTAAAATCCTTTTGGTGTTGTGATTCAAACTCCCGTCCACTGGAGGCGCTGCAGGCTGCCCACAAACCCCGACCGGAAGCTAAGAAAGTAACCCGGAGAAAGTACACAAAGCTGTTTGTAACAGCATGTAGCCGCGGTGTTTCAGTCCAGCACAACCAAGAACCGGGCCCGAGTGTTTTACCCGCGGTCCTTTTTAACCTTTTATTATTTTCATAAACTGACAGGAGGCCGTTTGCAGACATGGGAGTCCCGGCTTTTTTCCGCTGGCTGAGCCGGAAGTACCCGTCCATCATTGTTCACTGTGTGGAGGAGAAGGTGAGCTAGCAGAGTTAGCATGGGGAATAATCCGGGTTACACTTCTGTAACTGCGTGGAGAGAAACGCTTTAATGATTTCAAGATGTATAAACCGGGATTAGTAAATATAAAGCGGGATTAAGCGGATATAAATGAACAGGATCAGAAACATGGAGAAGATCTTTAAACACTGTTAAAATACATGTTTAGCAAAACCCAGCGTTATTTAAAAGAGCCTTAAAACTGCTAAAATTAAGTTTTAAACATAAACCAACTTTAGACACAAGACAGACATTATAATACAAAAGAAATCTTATTAAATGTTGTTTTCCAGATTAATGGACAGTAAAGTGGAAGGATGGAGCCAAAACATTAATAAAAAAAACTCCCCAAAATTAACTAGAAACTGAACAGGCAGCCAGTTAATATGCTGTCTAGAGCTGCAATCACTCACACTAAGCATGCTTGTAGCGACAGTGGAGAGGAAAAACTCCCTTTGAACAGGAAGAAACCTCCAGCAGAACCAGGCTCAGTGTGAGCGGCCATCTGCTGAGGCCCACTGAGGTTCAAGGAGACAGAAGCAGACATAGAAAAAGATAATAAGGAATGCAAAACATGAAACTTTGTCTACCAGGGATGCAACTAACGATTGATTAATCTGTGGATTATTACTTTGATTAATCAATAAATAATCAGACATCCAAAAGTTCCTTAAAGAATGGATGGAAAGTTTTTATCTTAAATGCAAATTTATTATATATATATATATATATATATATATATATATATATATATATATATATATATATATATATATTAGGGCTGCAACAACGAATCGATAAAAATCGACTTTTAAAAGCGTTTGCAACGAATTTCATCATCGATTAGTTGTGTCGCGCGATAAATGCGTCATTCGCCGTCATCACTGCAACTTGACTGAAACGGGGGAAGAAAGAAAATTACGGCAGAGCGAGCCAGCGCCGCAGGTGCGCAGTGTTGCCAACTCAGCGACTTTGTCGCCATATTTAGCGACTTTTCAGACCCCTCCAGCGACTGTTTTTTAAAAAAAAAAGCGACTAGCGACAAATCTGGCGACATTTTACGGTGTCACTGGCGGCTTTTGGAGACTCTTACGTGAAAGCATGTATCCTTCCTACTCTTGTCCTGCAGCAGCAGCTGCTGCCTTGAGGCGCCTCCCCCATCCCAACCCCCGTTCTCCCGCAGGAGTCCCTCTCAGCGCTGCAGTCAGAGCCGCAGGATGTTTCAGCGTCCAGACTGCAAATGAAGCGCGCATGCGCCGGGATTGACGGCGCAAATTGATCACAATAATTAAAATAGCCTTTATAGTAAATTAACTTGCAAATTATGAGGGCAAGTCTTTTAAAGTTTAAATCTTCTGGCGAAGATAAAGTAAAGAAGATCCTGCAATTTATGGAAGTAAAGCAGAATAAAATCCAGCAAGATCAGTAATATGTCAATTAATTATCTGCCACATTCGCATGTAAATATCTGTCTTTGGAGGATGTGTTTTTTAGCACCCCTAGTTCTCTCATTTTTATTCCAAATACAATTTATAATTTGAATCACAGGCTATTTTTATCTCTATGGTTCAGTATTTTCTCAAGTAGCAACTTTAACTGCTATACTTTCCTGTCTTAAAAGGCAGAACTCTTCTAGTCTAAAAAAACTCATTTGTTGAAATGGGGGGGCCTATTATTTGAACCCCTTAGGGGCTTTTAAAAACAAAAATGTCTTTTTTTGCGCTTTATGAAACAAAGTAGCCTATATTTTGTGGATGTACAGCTACATTTCTCATGTAAGTTTGCGTAGTTTTAACACAAACATTTATTTTTCATATTGCACCAGGACAGTTAATGAGCAACCTGTACTTGTGTGCTTGTTTCTTCTGTCTAAAATGTTTATTTTGGAATAAAGAGGTTAATATAAAAAACATTTTTTGTCCGATTCATCGAAAAAATAATCGGCTGATTCATCGATTTTTAAAATAATCATTAGTTGCAGCCCTAGATTAAAGTTTAGGTCCGTTTTAAGGAGATGTTCTATTTTTTTCCCCCAGTTATTTCAAACTGACTTTGACCTCTAAAGTGGTCTGATTAATTAACTCTCGTTCCTTCAAGTCGGCTCTGCAGACTGTTTGGAAAAAGGAGCCGCTTCCTTCCTCTGGTCTGTCTCCTGTGATCCCAGTAAACACAGATCAGCTGCTAAATACCATTAATCACTCCATCATCCACACTCCTGCCTGGAAGGAAATGGATGCTGGTTCGATTTTGATTTCAGAGCAGATGATTGAACCAGTCTAGATGTAATTGTTGCATTCATGCTTATTGTAAATAATTCTATAATTTCCTTTCCTTTTTCTAAGGTAATTGTCTGATTAGAATTAATTTAAGTTGTATTTGTCTTCTATTTAATGATCCAGAACATAGGAATGTGCCTTTATTTTGAAGTTAAGGTCTTGTCTGAGCTCGGGCGGAAGACGCATTCAGGTGGTTATGGAGGATGTTTTGCTAGAACAAGGATAAGGACGTTTACGTTTATTAAAGACTTTGGATAATTCCCTTTTTTCTTGCAGTATGTCGCCAACGAGGTATTTTATTTGTGCATGTTGTGACTGTCACATTAATGTTTGCTTGTCAACATTATTTCATTTTCATGGTGGATTTGGAAAAAACCAAGAGCAGCTTTGATTAAACCAGTAAAAAGAACCACTTTAATCGCCTTGTGCTTGGAGGGAATTACACTTATTGCTTCTAAAAACCATTTGTTTAATTTTTTTCCCACAGGGCAGAGAGTGTAATGGTGTCCGTGTCCCGGTGGATACGACCAAGCCCAACCCCAACGAGGTGGAGTTTGATAACCTGTATTTGGACATGAATGGGATCATCCACCCGTGTACGCATCCTGAAGACAAGTAGGGACACAGCTTTATCTCTTGGTCTCACAATAAATCACTTTGTTTCAGAGATGAAGGCAGGGATCCAGCTCCCAGAGAAGCCTGGTTTAATCTGAGGGAATTTAAATAGACACTTTGGACCTCAGGCTAAACATTACAGAACCGTTTGTTTGCAGACCTGCGCCCAAGAATGAGGACGAAATGATGGTGGCAATCTTTGAGTACATCGATCGCCTCTTTAACATTGTGCGTCCCAGGAGGGTTCTCTACATGGCCATCGATGGAGTGGTGAGTCCCAGTTAGTTTCAGCTGTCCTGCTTCAGAACCAGGCTTTATGGACCTTCTCCTGGACTTTCCTCAGGCTCCGCGGGCCAAGATGAACCAGCAGCGCTCCCGGCGCTTCCGAGCCTCTAAAGAAGGGGTGGAGCTTACAGAGGAGAAGAACCGTATGAGGGAGGAGGTCATCCAGAGAGGTGAGGTTTATGGGACGGATCCCTCCGTAGGTTTCTGTTCAACCTTCAGAACCGCTTTCATAGGTGAGACAGAAAACATGCAGGTTTGTTGTTGGAACATTGGAACCGACCGACCGCTGCTGCTGATGGAAAACTTTCTTTGCTGCTGAACTTCAAAGACAAACATGAAATAAAAATAATGAAAGAAACCAGCCGCAGAACCGACTGGCCGTCTGTGTCGGACGTGAAGCAGAGGAGCGATCCGTCACTCACTGGTCTGCTTCCTCTGCAGGAGGCTACCTTCCCCCGGAGGAGATCAAGGAGAGGTTTGACAGCAACTGCATCACTCCGGTAAGCAGGGCGTCTGATGAAGCTCGCTGTGCTTTGTTGTTTTTGACAGCCATCTTAGACAGGGGCGGAGCTAGATGGGGGGCCAGGGGTGGCCATGGCCACCCTTACCCAATCATTAGCCACTCCTACCATTTTTTTCCCTCTAATACAGACGGTGGCAGCAGTAATACTCAAGTGGAATATTCAAAACATTAAAATTTTTTGTGGTTAATGATACACATCAATATACTAACATCAAAGATGATAAATACAGATTTCATGTTCTTTTCAGAACTAGATTTTGTGTTATATGGGGTAAAGAGAAAATGTGTCTCTGCAAGTCATAAATTCCTCAGTCAAATCATAGATAAATAACAATTTTAATAAAAACTTATCAAATAATCCATTTATGTAGATATTAGTGCTTGTAAATATCAATTTTAAGCAGAATGTTTATTGATACAAGTAGGTAAGTAATGACGATGAAAAAGATTTACGCTTCTACTTGCTAGCAAAGGCTGTAGGAAAGTATAGTGTGACTTTATTTAGAAAATATTAATGTTTTGCTCGTTAATTTTCCTGTTGAAGCAGTGTAGATTGACCCTGAGGTTCTGGCGCCTATCCACTTTCGGCCGCCCCTCAGTGTACATTATTATTGCCTGGACACCCTTATAAAGAATGTTTGGCTACGCCTCTGATCTTAGATTTAGTCTTAGTCTTCAGGGCGAAAACTATTATTAGTTTATTAGTCGCATTTTAGTCATTATTATGTGTGATATTTTTGGTCGGTTTTAGTCGACTAAAACTAAAAAGGTTTTACTCTAGTTTTAGTCAGTTTTATGTTGCAAAAAAAAAAGGTTAACCTTAACAAATAGCAGATCTAGTTCAACACATCCTATTGGTTAATATAGCAGACAGACGAGCATAATGTCCGATAAAGCAGCGGTCCCCAACCACCGGGTCGCGGACCGGTCCGTGGGTCATTTGGTACCGGGCCGCACAGAAAGAAAAAAAAAAAATTATTTTGAAAAATATAATAAATTGTGGTATTCTCTCCCAGTTACATCAGTCGGTGCATCTGTGCCTCTTGTTAATTCAGTTCAAGACTCATCCTATCTAGAACATCCTATCTTTGTGAAGCAGGATTTTCTGACCAAAACAAGCTACGGAGCAGACTGGACATCAGGTGTGTCATTGTCTCCGATTGCGCCACGATGGGACCGGCTTATTGTTTTATGTTGTTTGTATTAGATTTTATGCCAGTCCTATCATTTTACTGTATCGTATGTACCCCCCGCCCGGCCTGTCAGCGCGGGGGGGGGCTGCGATAAAGGAATGTTTTTAGACATCCAAGGTTTCCATCACAAATCAAACACTTACTGATCGACTATAAATTCATGGCTCCAAAAACCTTTCTTATTTTTGTCCAGCTTTAACATCGGTATCGATATCGGTTATCGGCTACATGAGTTTTAAAATATCGGCATATCGGATATCGGCCAAAATCCCAATATCGTGCATCCCTAGTAATAAAAATCAAATATATGTCCATCTCACTGGTTTATTTTCACCTGGTAAACCAATAGAACGACTCAAAATTCAGAAATAAACATTTGCGACGTTCAAAAAAAAAAAAAAAACAGTGACCAATGTTGCCTCCTTTCTCCACCATGACGCTCTAAATCCTTCCATCCGTAGATTCTGTCTTTGTCTTGATCTGTTTGCGATCCTCATTGCGTGACGCAGCCTCCCTGTAGATCTCACCTTTCATGAAGGACCACAGGTTCTCCATGGGGTTCAGGTGAACAAGGTGACTCACTGAGCGACGACCCGCTGTTTTTTGGGTTTTTTTTGTCTCGTTTCGTTGATGAAAACTCAAATCTATGACTAATCCTGTTTGTCATCATCAAAGATCCATGTTTAACTCGTCAGTTTTAGTTATCGTCTTGAAAAAAGGTGCGTCAATGAAATGATTTCGTCATCGTTGAAGAAAACGATGCTGGTTCTGTGTTCGGTTCTGCTCTGAATGGCTGGGCTGTTTCTGCAGGGGACGGAGTTCATGGACAACCTGGCTCGGTGTCTGAGGTACTACGTAGCCGACCGACTCAGCAACGATCCGGGATGGAAGAACGTTGTTGTGAGTGTTTAACCTGGAAGAATGAAATGCTCTGCTGGTTCTTAGGTCAGAGATCCATTCCTCTCCCTCATCCCAGGTCTTCCTGTCTGACGCCAGCGTTCCTGGCGAGGGAGAACACAAGATCATGGACTTCATCAGGAGACAGAGAGGTGAGGCCATCTAGAGCTGCGTCATCATCTGGGTCGTGTTTCTGAGGGAAGGTCGTTCATGTTACAAACCTCAGTAACCGGTCCTGCTCTGCTATGATTGAAGCCCACGGAGGTTCATCTTAAAGCAGGTTTAGATTCTCTGACAAGATGATGATTCAATCATCTGTGGGGCGGGGGGGTGAGAGATCAGCTGTCCTGGAGAGACACAAGATGGTCCTGCTCCGGGTCGGATACCCGAAACATCTAAGGGCACGGCTATATTAGGGCTGGGCGATATGAAGAAAATCTAATATCACGATGTATTTATGCTATACCGCGATGCACGATATATAACACCAAATGTTTAAATTACCTTCAAAAACAATAGTGCATAAAATTGCACTGAAATACTCAATCAAACTTTGGGTTTCAGATTTAATTTTATGTTAACCAGCTCAAGACTTTTCACTAATAATTCTGCCACATGTGGGTGTCAGTATTAGACCTTGAACAATACTGAATAAAATGGAAAATAATAAGGGATCTTTTGTGCATAATAAAAAAAAAGCTTAATGAAAAAATAAATGGACCTAAAATTACAAAAACAAAAGTGGAAATAATGTCCAAGAATTAGAGCTTTATGAGAGCATCTCCAAACGTTCTTTACCTGCTGGGAATTTTAAAGAAGCAGAAAAATGGAGGAAGGCAGCAGCTTGATATGAAGCCATGATGGTGATTATTTTACATCAAAGTAGTCTGCAGGTCTTCATATATACACTAGTGATGGGTATTGCCAAATAAGTCACGATGCGATTCTATCACGATGCATCATGATACTTGAAATATCGCGATGCATTGCGATATTTTCACTGAACACTGGTAGAAACAGATCCAGCCCTTACCAGTGGCTGACTGGCTGGATGTGATCTGGATCGTGTCTTCAATTGATGCATAACTGAAAGCAACTGAATTCACACATAGCTGAATTTATTGAAACGACTTTTGGAGGTGTTGCCATGGAAACAAATACTGGACAGAAATATTACTATTACTGGAGTGGACACGCTGACAAAAATTGCTTAGGATTTCTAAAACTTAAAATAACAAAATAAGGATAATCGGTGTCATTCACATGGCTTTAGTGGTCCTTTAAACCAATGAAATGAAAACATTTCCCCTTTTGCAAATTACGTGCGTCATATCAATTTCGTTTTTACTTTCTTTGTTTTTAAAGCCTAAATGCATTCAAGCATCTGACTTAAAATGTGATGGAGACGCGGGGTGAATTTTCTCAGTCTCCTCCATGGTTTATTTACGAATGACTCGGCGCAGTATCCCGCGGCCGGAAACGCTTGTGACACAAAGCAGCGGGCGTCAACACATCTGCTGGACTGGAAGTTGTATTCCACTTGTTTTTGGCTGCTGTGCGACAACCTTTCATGTATTTTATTTATTCATTTTTTAAAATTAAGAATCGATACTTGGCTTCAAGAATCCATGCAGTAGATCACAAAAATTAGAATTGCGATGCATCGTCATGACGATTATTTTGCACACCCCTAATATACACACACACATCAATTTCAAACAGATGGTATCTGTATCGGTTGATTCTGCACAGCCAGGTATCGGGTATCGTATTGGGGCCAAAAAAATGGCATCAGCGCAACATTATTTATGATGCATTCAAAGTGTGTGGGAACAATAAAACTCTGTGAAATAGATACAGACGGCTAAATGTCATGCGAATTTGTACTCGATGGCTGCGATGGTCTTTTTAAGTATCATGCGTGGGAAAACACGAGACACATCGAGTATATTCGATATATCGCCCACCCCTAGGCTATATATGGCTATATTTTCTTATTAATTAAACTCTCTTAAAAACTAAATCGATTCTAGAATATCCAGATAATTGCAGTTAACATGTTCGGGTCTCGGTTCTGAACTCTACGGATACGGTCTATAAAAATCAGAGCCGTGCAGGACTCTGGTTCAGACCCTGCAAGCTCTCTGCCTCCTCCAGAACAGGGAGCCAAGCATGGGGATGGCACCATCATGCTGTGGGCCACAAAGCTGGTCAGGTGGTTGCAGCTAAATGTTGACCTTCCAGCAGGAGAACCAGACAGAGAGACGATGGATGGGTTAGAACGGCCTAGTCAAAGGCCAGACGGATGAACTCTAGAGAGACTCTAAAAATGTTCTTCGATGTTCTCCATCCAACCGAGAGTTTTTACTGAAAGTGAACTGATCAAAGCTCAGGAGGTTATCCAGAGTTCTGACTCCACGCTTCATCTTAGTCAAAGTTCCAAACCTGTTTGGACCAGAACCGCAGGTGGAACAGGTGGAGGGTTTTAAGAACCTCTGAGGATTAATGTTTCCGTTCAGTTAGAACCAGAAAATCTGACGCTGGCCTAGTTAATCCTGATAAATGTGATCTGATCTCCGCAGCTCAACCCAACCACGACCCAAACACGCATCACTGCCTGTGTGGAGCCGACGGTAAGAACCTCCGCCAACATCAGGTCGGTGTCCCTCAGGTCCGGTTCTATCCCAAGTTCTGTTTGTGTCCGAGCAGCTGACCTCATCATGCTGGGCCTGGCCACCCACGAGCCCAACTTCACCATCATCAGGGAGGAGTTCAAGCCCAACAAGCCGCGGCCGTGCGCGCTCTGCGGACAGATGGGCCACGAAATCAAGGAGTGTCAGGGCGTGGCCCGGGAGAAGCAGGGCCAGGTCTGCCTCTCTTTACGGTAGAGGCTGGGTTTAATCGGTGCTCTCCTCGGTTCTGACCCATTTCCTGCTCTGCTTTCAGCACGACGAGTTTGCAGACACCATGCCTGTGGCTGAGCAGGAGTTCATCTTCATCCGGCTCTGCGTCCTGAGGGAGGTCCGTTTACCTGCATGTAGACGGCAAAAAAAAAAAAGTAAAACCTTCCACCTCCTGAAGACGGCTGCTTCTTCCCTTGTTTTCAGTACCTGGCCAGAGAGCTGACCATGGCCAGCCTGCCTTTCCCCTTCGACTTCGAGAGGAGCGTCGACGACTGGGTCTTCATGTGCTTCTTCGTGGGAAACGACTTCCTGCCGCATCTTCCCTCTCTGGAGATCAGGTGGGCCTCAGCAAACGGCCTGCAGGGGGCAGCGTCTGCAGCAGCAGCTGCATCTCAGTTCATGTAGAAACAGAAACTAAAGCCTGGTTTATGCTCAGAAACAGGTCGTCTGCTGCGGGAGTATACCCAGCGCTTAACACAGATGGAACCAAGATTCAGGAAAGTTCTGGTTCTAGATCAGGTTTTTGTCTAGAACTATTTCATACGGTGACGCCTTGGTGTGTCACACCTTTAGCCTTTGTGGGGCGTGGCATAGGGGGGTCCGGAGGTTTCCTCCCCTGTAAAATGTTGAAATCTAGACTCACTAATGTTATTTTCTGCATTTTGAGGTGGAATGCAGCTAACTTTTTGTCTTTGTTCCAACGTTACTTTTGTCCTGATTATGGGAAGTATGCGTGCTTGACTAGAGGTGGAAATTTCATAAGGAAGAGACAAGATCATTTTCAGCTACAATATTATCATCCAGGGTTCCCGCGGGTCCTTAAAAAGTCTTAAAAGGCATTGAATTCCTCAAAATAAAACTAAGGCCTTAATTGATATTAAAATGTCTTAAATCAGTCTTTCGTAGGTCTTAATTTTTAAAACCTCATAAAAAGGATTATTTTTATTATGATTTATTTTTGTAATCTAAGTAAAACATTCATATTGACCTTTTTTTTTTTATTTAAAAGAAATAACGTCTCGCCATTATTGGTTCCGTCCCGATAGCGGAACCAATAAAGCGTTGTTGCTACCGGGACATTTGGGAGATGCACCATTAACTTTTTGTCTGGAAAATATGATCAAGTGTAAATGTAACCAAAACTGCCTCCAGCCAAGAGTTTTCTCCATGGCTAAAACCAGGGAACAAACATGAGGCTCAGTGGATTTATGCTAGAAGTCATTCAAGCTCAGAACGATGGGAATTAAGGCAGTGGAGTCGCACATGCGAAGCACGAAACACAAAGCGTCAAAATGGAGTTACGGAGAAACAGCCGGTATTTCTCAGTTTAGTTCCACCCTTGTCTCTGCAACGCCTCCACTTATCACCAAATCAAACATACTAAGAAAACCATACAAAGAAAAATAGCTGCAAAAAAGACTTAGCACTGGTTATGTTGGGGCTTTAAAACTGATTAGTTTTGTTCCCTGCTAAAACAAAGTTTGTGAATTCAGTTAAATAATTGTTAAAATATATCTGTCATTTGTGTGTTTTTAGCTTTCTTCCTGTATGGGAAGCTTTTCAACATTTGAAACATTAGTGCAGTGGTTTATGTTAAAATAAACCTTTGGGTTAAGTTGTAGCAAGCAGGTTTTTCTTGTGTTTCTTTAAATTTTTATTTCAAGTGGCATTAAAAAGTCTTGAATTTAACTTGCCTGATGCTGCAGGAAGCCTGTCATAGGTTAATTCAAACAATCAGAGAATCTACTGCTATGTTCAGACCGCACGCCATCAAAGGAGCTCCTGCTGCTTCATTTCTGATGCTTGTTCACATTAAGGTCAGACGTCCAGTAAAGTGTTTCCAGATGAATCTGATATTTTTTTTAAGATAAAGTCCGGTTAGCACAGAATAATTAATGGATCATTATTAATTATTATTATTATTAAAACTAATATGTTTGCAGCGATTTAATGAATTAAGTGTAATCAATAAAAAAATAGAAATAATTTTAATAAATAATTAAAATATTATTTTTATTTTTTTATTGAGAGCGGCCATTTTTGCCCAAATATAGTAGCCCCTCCCTCCTGCCATCTTCCAGCAGTGACGTCACGGTGCGGTAAGCCTAGCGCCATTCTCCCCGCTTTACAAGCTAAATCAATGGGAACTACTAGACACATCTGCAATCAACAACAATTATTGAAGATTTCCAGAGGACTTCACCATTGAAATTCACCAGAGCTATAGTGAAACTGACAATGCCCACGTGCATGGCAGCTGGATGCTGGAATACATCGGGTAAAAGTGAAAAAAAAGAGTTATTCCACCTTTCTGATTCCTGATCCTCCACGGACGGGTTGGTCGTTGGATCGCCAACTTGAAGAGGGAGGATTTGCCATCGAACTTCTGGCCAGAGAAAAAACACGTAATATGTAGCCAACATTTGGAAGAATGTTTTCAAGATGACTTGGATAATAGCGCGTTGTGACAAACACCAGATACAGCACTGGGACTTGATCAACAGCCGATACCGCACCGTGACAATGTCACTAACCAGTAGGTGGCAGTAGTGTTCTTTGACAAACATGGATGCCTCCAGTAAAGCACATTCACATGAAAATTACTCTGAATTAAAAACACTGATCATTTATTGAACAGGATGGAATCATTTCAGATTTAAAGAACTTTCAGAAGTTTGGATTCTGAATATGAGCGACTTTTTCTTTAAGTGAGAAAGTCCTCCTGAAAACATGGTCTGTGCAGTCAGTTCATCCAGATTACCATCCTGCCTTCAAAGATTATTTCTCTGTGGGAGCCGCTCAGACCCCCACATACCGGCGCTGCGCTGTCACTGGGAATCCCCAGCAGCAGCTGCCTCAGGCCCGCTCGCCTCTTGGGGGTTTTCCTTGTTCAAATCAGATGAAATGGGTGTCAATTAACTCAGCTCCGTTTGTGCTGGTTTGTGCAGCAAAAACTTTTGTTAGTGCTGCTTTGGATTTGAAGAAAGTGGGGGGGCTGGTTGACCTTTGATGACCTCTAGGAACATCTCTTTATATCTCTAAAACGATAGCTGCACAAACGAAAATTTTTGCTGCACAAACGTTTCACACCAATTTTGTCTAATTTGAAGAAGGTGGGGGAGCTGGTTGACCTTTTGACCTTTACATTTTCATTAATATCTTCAAAGCCAAAGCAGCACAAACGACAATTTTTGCTGCACAAACGGAGCTGAGTTAATTGACACCCATTTTGTCTGATTTGAAGAAGGTGGGGGGGCTGGTTGACCTCTGATGACCTCCAGAAATATTTCTTTATATCTCTAAAACGATAGCGGCACAAACGGAAATTTTTGCTGCACAAACGTTTGACACTAATTTTGTCTGATTTGAAGAAGGTGGGGGGGCCAACTTCACTCAGGTGATGTTAGCGTTTTTCAGGTCTGTGCTACGAACTGCAGGCAGCAGGATAATAAAAGCCAACATATTCTGCCGGCAGGTTTCTACATTTGAAGTTAATTTAGGCGTTAATAAACTGTTTTAGAGGAGTGATCATAGCGCTCTGCATCAGCAGTGCTGTGTCTGACTCCCTGCCAGCTCCCAGATCAGCTTCTCTCATTGGTTGATGAGGCGCGTCCAGCAGCAACAAAGTACATTTTTCCAGGGAAAATGAGGGCGTATCAAAGCTGTACATCCCATAAACAGGGTGTACGCATTGCTAGCTAAAAGCCTGTTGTGGTTGATCTTCAGCTGCTTGTGTCGGTTTAGTCGGGTAATTTATCACATTTGATTCACAGATTTTGTTTTTCTATTTAGCATCAAAGTGTTTTCAAGGTTTAATCTTGAGGTGATGTATAAAAAACGGGGCCTGAATTTGCAGGAGAAAGACGCTGCTTTCTTCTGAATAAAATGAGACGCAGCTGAAGGCGGTTCTCCTGGTTCTAACCGGTTCCGTCTGAGGAAGCAGCCGCCTGTCAGCATTTGGCATTTCACGTCCTGTAACCACGAAGCAATTAGCGGCGGCGTTGGAGATGAGGTTCCAGTTAATCAGCTAATCCTGGCGGCTGATCCTCTGCGTGAACGCTGGCATTTTAATCAGAGCGCTGAACGCTCCTCATTAGCATTTTAAATCACTGCCTGCCTCGCGCTCCCTCCTCCTCCTCCTCCTCCTGATGGGAGCTCATGGATCTGAAGCTGATCTGAAACGGTCCAGAAACATGTCCAACGTCCTGACCTTTAACCCTTTCACTGCTCGAACACAATCATCTCCGAAAACCTGGAGTCTGATCTGGTCAAAGTTTGGAAAATGATACAACAAAGAAACAAGAGAATGAAGAAAATGTTAGTTTCCTGCTTTCTTCCTTTTATTTTTTCCAGAGTTTTCTTTGGTACACTGTAGGGCTGAAGCGATGAATCGGATCTATCAATTATTGAAATAATCATCAACTAATTAAATTCAGTTTATTTGTCTAGCGCCAATGCCATCTCACTTTACAATTCACCAGATCGTAGAGTCACACTGATTCAAAGTTTATGGAATTCATTAATTAATTTAGTATAGAGACTATAAAACAGGCATTTAGCCGACAGAGCGACCCACTCATAGCAGTGATTATATCAAAAATATATATATAAACGTTTTGCATTTAAGATAAACTTTTTTTCTTCCGTCAATCTGCTCTATAATCCAGAACTCCTCATGTGGTTTCACCTTGTTTAATTTTGTAAAAAGTCTTCTTTAAGGAATCTTGGGCTATCCCATTATTAATTCATTAATTAAAAAAACATTTTGAACGAGTTTTATGTTTTGCATTTCTTATTATCTTTGTGTATCTATGCTTCTTTTTCTATGTCTGCTTCCGTCTCCTTGAACCCCAGTGGGCCTCAGCAGATGGCCGCTCACACTGAGCCTGGTTCTGCTGGAGGTTTCTTCCTGTTCAAAGGGAGTTTTTCCTCTCCACTGTCGCTACAAGCATGCTTAGTGTGAGGGATTGCTGAAGAGTCAATGAGTCGATGCAATCAGCTGGTTTTCCTTAGATAGAAAACTTTGAATCAATCTGACTGGATGATCTGGTGAACTGGAAAGTGACCTGAGATGACGTGAAATTTAACGGATGGTAGAAAAGGTCTTTTTTTTGCTTTTTATTGGAAAAAATTTTAATTAGAAATTAAACTTTAAAGAATTTGCAAATATATATAAATAATAATTAAAAAGGATAATAAAAATGATAAAATAATAGTTAAAATATTCTCTTAAAACCTTTTTAAAATAGGTTTTATTTTCATAAATTCAATTTGTTCAAATGAAACTCAAAGTTTAAACTATCGAAATCCAGGGAAACAGCTGCAGTAAAGATAGAACTCGGACTTTTATTCACATTATAAATATTACACTCAAATCTGTTTTTGATTCAAACATTTTTAGGTTTCCTTTTCTTCTTTTTTTTTCTACTCGTTTCCTCTAAACTTTCTTCTGGGAAACATGTTTGATTTCAATAATATTTGAACAACTTTCTCTCCATACAATAAAGACAAATAATTGCTTTTAGAATTGTTCAAAATATTTTTTACATTTACCACAGGAATATGAAAATGTTTTTATAAACCTAGTAAAATAATATATTTATAATTGTCTTTTTACCCCCTTACTTTCTGGCGGCCCCTGATTGAGATTTTAGACCCTTTTGGGGTTCTGAACCCGCTCAGAACACTGTGGTTCTGACCCGGTTCTGGGTTCAATGTCAAATGCAGTAAAAAATAACTGAGTCGTAGCATCAGATGCTAACCTGCTTTAAACCGCCTTTTCATTCTGGAGAACCGGTCCAGATGTAAGCGGTCCAGCAGCTGAGGGGTTCCAGAATGTTCTTGTTCTATGCAGACGCTAACGTTGGTCTCGTCTCCACCTCACGGTCTCCTCTTCTCCAACAGAGAGGGAGCCATAGACCGGCTGGTGAACATCTACAAAGACGTCGTCCATAAAACAGGAGTGAGTATCTTCCCCTGAGCTCTGCGGCAGCTGGTCCACCAGAACCAGACTGACTCTGAGGTTTTCCTCTGCAGGGCTACCTGACCCAGAACGGATACGTCAACCTGGAGCGAGTGGAGATGATCATGCAGGCTGTGGGCGTGGCAGAGGACAACATCTTCAAGAAACGCAAAGAGGATGATGTGAGATATTGGATCTTCTCCGGCCTCCCGGTTCCAGTGTTCTGTCAGCTCAGCAGACGGCGTCAGCCCAGCATACCCTTAATAATAAGCATTACACAACGGAAAAAAGTTGTTTTTTCTTAAAATAAGTGCATTTGTTCTTGGATTAAGAAGGTAAAAGAGATGTTGCCACAGGAACAAGACAATTTATACTTGAAATAAGAAAACACAATTGCATTGCCTTATTTCAAGTGCATATTATCTAATTATCTTATTTTAAGAGTAAAAATTCTGATTCCACTGGCAAACTATCTTATCTGCTCCAATGAAAGGTAAATACACCTCATTTAAAACTTTTTACTTATTTCTAGATCGTTTGCCAGTGCAAAGAGTATCCTGTCTCTGCTCTGATTAGAATCAATCATGCTGTTTTATTTCCAAATTTAGTCTGATTTTTGTTGTAGTTTTGTGCATAAAACTACAAAAATAGTCCTTCAATGGATCCACTACACATATTAGTTAAAAAAAAAGAACATTGCATGTCCGTTAGATGAGGATCTTATTAAAAAATCAGCATTTGTTTCACAGAGAATTCAATACTTATAGGGAGAGGATTCTACAACCCAGATGACAGAATATGAGATTTATTTTGTTTGTTTAATACGAGCGACATATGGATCATTTTATTTCTATTTATTTTTACAGTACAAGAAGAACTACTGAAATCATTTTCAGATTATATGTAAACAGATTGATTAATTCCGTGGTGGAAATTAACTGATAACCGCTAATAATCATGATTATGATGCGTATTACTAAGGGTATGCTGGTCTGACGTGGTATGCTGAGCTGACAGAACACCGGCTGAAGGTCTGGATTGTCGGTTCTGGAGTTTGGGTTCCTTCTGAAGTCTGTTCTTCCGTCTTTTAGGAGAACTTCAAGAGGAGAAACAAGGAGAAACGGAAGAGGATGAAGGTGGGTGAAGCACCGCTGATGATGATGATCATCTGAGAACTTGTTTGATGTTTATCTCCATCTACCGTACCGCTTATTATCGACCATGGCAGCAATCTGCGCCTCCCCTATTCTTCCTCCTCCTCCTCCTTAAAATCACTGATGAAGGAGGTGTGTCTGGGTTCTGTGATGTTCTGCAGGCTGAGCAGCAGGGTCCCGCCTACTTGACCACTGGCCAGTTCGCCCCTCAGGCCCTGGGAAGGAGAGACCGGCCTGAACCGGTCCAGAACGCTCGGCACCAGGCTTACGGCATGAGGATGCAGTCAGCAGAGCAGCACAACAAGGTACCGTTCAGCTCCTGCTCTTCTCTCTAGTCGGAAGGGTCCATTCGCTCGGCATCAACGGGATGACTAGAAGGATAGAAGAGGAGATATTTCAGTCCCTCCAGAGGCTGCAGGAACCCGATCTGATAAACAGATAAATAGGACAAGAAGTGTCGTTCAATGTGGATCATTGCTATAAACTGGTCCAGTAGTTGGTTCTGTTGGAGCAAAGACTGAACCAGGTATAGATTTGTTTTAGGCGCATCATTTCTGTTTTAGATTAGACTGAATCCAGATTAATAAAAATCTCAAAGGTCATTAGATTAGTTCCATATGTTACCTTTATTACATAAGTTAAACTCAATATGTTCACATTTGGTTCACATTGCTAGTTAGGATCTGGTTCATGTTCAAATTTGAAAACCGGTTCACACTCATATTTCAGATCCGGTTCATATTTCAGACCTGGTTCAATATTCTAGTACAGATCTGGTTCATGGTCCTAGTTTAGATCCTGTTTAGATGCAGTTCAGATTCAGATAACATTCCTAGTTCAGATCCGGTTTGCGTTCCTAGTTCTGGTTTACATTTTTTTTCAGATGTTATTTTAGAA
Organism: Cyprinodon diabolis; assembly: GCA_030533445.1. Classification (NCBI taxonomy): domain Eukaryota; kingdom Metazoa; phylum Chordata; class Actinopteri; order Cyprinodontiformes; family Cyprinodontidae; genus Cyprinodon; species Cyprinodon diabolis. Next base: position 1,560,188 of record CM060076.1, on the reverse strand, counting down.
ATCTGTTCAGCTGTTGATGTTTTCTCCTGCAGGACGCGGCTCAGTCCCTGAAGTCCATGATGAGGAATGGAGGCAGGGTAGGTCCAGTCATATCTGAGAACCAAAGATCTGCCGAGTCCTGGTTTGATGATCTGTTAAAAGCTAAACACATAGTGATGATCGGCCGGTTTGAGTCCGGATCGGCCGGTTTGGGTCCATATCGGCTGGTTTCAGAACATACGCTGTGATCCGGATGTTTTGACCTCTGAGGTTGAATTTATTCTCTTCGCTTTGTGTTGTGGGTTCTCTTGGCCCTGCTCAGTCGTCTGCAGGCGTCAGTGACGGTCCAGACAGCAGAGGAGCCAAAAGGAAAGCCGAGGACAGTGACAGCGAGCCGGAACCTGAAGACAATGTCAGGTCAGACCTTCATCATCCCTCTGAATGCAGATCTGAGAGTTTATGTTTCCCAGTGTGCCCCCCCACCTCCCAGCCATTTCTGGTGAACATTCACTGCTAACTTATCAGATGTCATGTTAGCTTGATGACATCAGAAACGCTCAGAAAGTTTCCTTCCAGCTGTAATGAACTGGATCTATGATCATCGGGCTGCATTCATTAATCCCCCCCACACACACACACATCCCCCTGCCGCTCTGAGCGTGATTAATATGGAAAGCGAGAACGTTGGAGTGAATTCCTCCTCAAAGCTCCTAAATCCAGCGAGCTAAATTGGTATTCATGCCGGCTTTCCTGTCAGGAGGCGGCGCTCCCGCCGGGCTCCTCCAGAACCTGCGGCGCAGATGCTGGCCGGGTCTGATTATGTGTGCAGAGCAGCATGGCTGTTTTTAAAGTATTCCTGCCGTTTTTCAGCCTATAGATGGAGCCATTAGTTCTAAAGCTGCAGCTGACCCGCCTGGCTGATAGAACCGGGTCAGATGTGGATCCTAACCGGGTTTGTTCTCTGCAGGCTTTGGGAGGAGGGCTGGAAGCAGAGGTACTACAAGACCAAGTTTGATGTGGACGTGTCCGACGAGGGCTTCAGGAAGAAGGTGGTCCGGTCCTACGTGGAGGGGCTGTGCTGGGTGCTGCGCTACTACTACCAGGTAACCCTGGGATCGATACCAGAACCAGGTCTGGGTTCTGGTCTGAGTCATCTGTTTAAACATCAGGAACTTGTTCTGAGCCATGTGACGCCCTCTGCTATGATAGAGGCCATCCCATCCTTCCATACAGTTCTGGAAAACCGGTTCTGGAACAGAACCCCTAAGTGGGTCCATGTACTGCAGGTTCTGTGATGAGTCGTTAGTCTGAGGCCAGGAAATGGAGGAATAGAGGCGTCCTCTGGCGTCGACGTTCAGGTGAAACAGGGACAGGTACCAGGCCCTTCACTGCCTTTGGTTCTGATCCATTCCGTTCTGATCAGTTTGGATCATAATCTAACCAGGGTCAACTTTAGCCATCGGGTTTGTCAGCACGTGCCCGAACTCTGACTCCTCTCCAGTCATAGGAAGCGGCTGTTCTAACCGCTGCATTTCCGAATTCTCCCGAGTGGTGCCCGACTTTACACGAGTGAATAAAGTGAATGTGATTGGTTGATTATCAAGAGGGCAGGATTGTTGTGGCGGAAGGTTCGCAAGTAAGTTTGGTTGTGGCCGGTTTGTGGGAAGCATCTTGCTAATCAGTTAGCAACTTAGTGCTAGCAGGTTCCCAATGGGAAATTCCATTGGGACCAAGTAGCACTAAATTGGTGACTTAGAAACGACGCTGTCAAGGAACGCTATGGACAGAGGAAACATGCAAGAGGAGGAGAGTTTAGTGTCGGAGGTCGTGGATGAGTCTCCTCTGTCTCCTTTCAATGGAGCGCTAACGGAGCTCAGAGTATTAAGTAAAAAGTTCTCTTATCTGTTGCTGTTGTTCAAAAAAGGGATGCTTTAAGATCATTTGAGACGAGAACATTATACTTTTAAGCATCAATATATCGCCAATTTACTGATTTAATGTGTAATTTTAAAAACATTTTCCAAAGTTGAGAATAGAGAGGAAAACAGTGGAGCTCCGAGAGTAACGGCGGCCAGGGCTAACGTTAGCCCGTCTGCGGAGGCCAGGGCTAACGTTAGCCCGTCTGCGGAGGCCAGGGCTAACGTTAGCCCGTCTGCGGAGGCCAGGGCTAACGTTAGCCCGTCTGCGGAGGCCAGGGCTAACGTTAGCCCGTCTGTAGCATCCTTCTCTCTCCATAGCCATATGTGAAGGACCGCTGGCTCTGATGGCGATTTTTTTGTTTTATTTGGCAAATGTTTTTTAAATTTGTGTTTATCTGACTGTGTTCATTATTATTCTTCCACTAAATGAAAAAAGTCATAATTTATTATTATTATCTAGAGGCTATTAATAACGGGAGGTGAAATGCAGCTCTAGACGAGCTGAGCATGTGGCGATGTCATCAGTACGCTGCTGTTCCGATTGACTCATATTAATGCTGTGTGCTCCTGTTCTCACCAAGTCCAGAATGTTCTTGGCGAGAACTCCAGTCCGTACTCGCGTTCTAGTGAATTGAGAAACGGGCTTAATTTATTATTGTCTAGAGACTATTAATAACAGGAGGTGAAATGCAGCTTCAGACGAGCCTGGCATGTAGTGATGTCATCAGTAGGCTTCTGTTTCAATTGACCCAGATTTATTCTGCATGCCCCATGTTCTGCCAGAGTCCAGACTTTGCTGTCTTCTTCTCAAGAACGTACTTGGCGTGAAAACTAGTCCGTACTCATGTTGTTCTGAATTGAGAAACGACCAACAATTCACTCTCCAACTATACACCTGTAACAGTCACCGCTGCTGTGTGGAGATTCTGATTTCAACCGTTGCTTATTTAAGCTGCGACATATGAATCAAGATGCTATGGCCGAAAAAATTTGATTGACAGATGACCGTTGATGTATGATTGGATGAATTTAGGTGTTCAGGCTGACGTAGAACTAACTGGCCTGCAGAAGATAATGGGGGAAAAAAACACAGATTTTAAGACAGCATTTGTTTTTAAATAGAAATTTTCTAACTTTTGGGACAGTATGATCTGATAAAGAGAACATTTATATACATGTTTAAGCCAGAATGATTTGACATTTAAATATGATTTCCCTACGACTTTAATCGCCCACGTGATGGTCAGAATTATCACAATCAGCCGGGTCCATGATGGAGGAATGATGACTGAGGAATCCTGGGATTCTGGTCCGGTTCTTTGAACCTGGAATGTTTGGAAGCATCTCTGATGGGAGCTCAAAGCTCGTCCATCATGAATATCTTTACCCCCTCTGAACTGGTCCGGTTGGTGGAACCCAGCGGACCCTGAGCTGCTACCCTGAAGATTCCGACACTTTCACTGAACCCATCCGGCTATGCTGCTGGATCACCTGTGGACTCGACCCGTTAATGAAGAACCGGACCTTTTATCTGCTGGGAGCAAACATGGCTGCTGTCAGAGAGCGACCTCTGCTTCCTGGAGCAGATGATGAGGTCCTCACTTCTCCAACCTGCACTCAGAGCAGAAGGTAGACTGACCCGCAGAGCTAATGAACTCTGTCCGTGACCTGGAATTAAACCGGGCCGGAGCAGAATCTGCAGGGAGGAGCTGTTCTGCTGAAGTGACCCTGGAGCAAGAATGTGGCGAAAGCTCCTCGCAGCGCCACTGCTAAATATTGATCTTTATCCTGAATGAATTAATGAGGCGAGGAGCCTCTCCAGCTGAGCGGGGGGATTAGCCCGGTCCGATTGTGCTCTCTGCCTGTGCACACCAATCCAAATCGCGTCTCCGGGGCCTGTTCTGAAGGGCCTGCTGAGCGGGCCCTGGGTGCGCATGGACGTGCCTGCGCTCTGCTGCTGCACATTCACGGTTCTGCAGAGTTATGATCGGCCACACCTCACCGAGAGCTGCCTTAGCCAAACCGCAGAGGAGCCGCCTGGAACCGGGTCCAAACGGGCCGGAAGATCCTCTGGCTGCGTTAAGCAGAACAGGCTGATTTTTAGATTTTATTCTCATTTTTTATTCCACAATATTTTAATCTTTTTAAGCAAAAGTCATTTATTTTCAGAGATTTTTTACCATACACTGTGTATACACAGACATGTGTATATACACACGTGTATATACACAATAATGTAGATTATTGAACGTTTTTATTTCAACTTCACCAAACAGTTGATAAATAACAGATATTTGTATCCTCTTAAAATTTTGGGCAGTGAAAAAAATGTTCATTTTAAACATTCATTATGTAAAGTAACACATCACAATATTCTGGCTATTTAAAAGTAAGAATAAACACCGGCAGCAGCATAAAGGTTAAATATCTGGTGTTTCCTCACTGACCCGGTTCTGATCCGTTCCGTGGTTCTGGTGGTGGCGCTCTGCGACTCGGTGGTGACATGGCGGCTCCTCCAGATGCTGCAGAGTGTCATGTTTTCATAAATGCAGCCGTGAGACAGTTGGATGGTGGAGACTGGATCCTTTATTATGTTAAGGCTCCATATTATCATGTGAATGAGTGTTTAATAGCAGAGTGGAGGGTCTGAAAGGCGGGCCGGGGCCGCCAGAGCGGCGGCTCAGGGGCCGCCAGACCGGCCGCTCAGGGGCCGATTGTGGGAGGGAAGGTCGTTCTGTAGACGGTGGCCTGTTGGTTCAGAGAGGATAAGTGGTCTGAAAGAGCGGTTCTGCTGCACCACATGGTCAAAAAAAAAATTATCTAGGGCAGAGAGGAACAAACTACAGTCTACTGACCAGTACCGGGCTGGGATTGGGCCGAACTGTGGTCTACTGACCGGTACTGCGCTGGGATTGGGCCGAACTACGGTCTACTGACCGGCACCGGGCTGGGATTGGGCCGAACTATGGTCTACTGACCGGTACTGCGCTGGGATTGGACTGAACTACGGTCTACTGACCGGCACCGGGCTGGGATTGGACCGAACTACACTGACCGGTACCGGGATGGGATTGGACTAAGCTACGGTCTACCGATCGGTACCGGCCTGGTTTTTCACTAAATCCTGTCTTGTGTTCCTCCAGGGCTGTGCCTCCTGGAAGTGGTATTTTCCGTTCCATTACGCTCCGTTTGCCTCGGATTTCAAAGAAATCAAGGAGATGTTCTCAGACTTTGAGAAGGACACCAAGCCGGTGAGGAAGCTTTGGCCCTTAGGGGTCCATAAAGCCGGCGGGTCGACCCCTGCAGACGGGTTCTGACTCATTCTGTCTGATGTTCTGTTCAGTTTAAGCCTTTGGAGCAGCTGATGAGCGTGTTTCCTGCTGCCAGCGGTAACTTCCTGCCGCCATCATGGAGGAACCTGATGATGAGTGCGGTGAGTTGCATGATGCAGAGAATCAGGTGACGTACTGCCAGCTCTTTCAGGTCCTTTAACTGTTGATGTGTTGCAGGAATCCTCCATCATCGATTTCTACCCCGATGACTTCGCCATCGACCTGAATGGGAAGAAATACGCCTGGCAGGGTGAGTCTCTGTTTCTAAACAAAGTTACTTTAAATGATAGACAGGTCGGTTTTCCGGTTTGTGTCTCTAAATTCAGACTGTTTCTTTCAGTTTTTCAAAACATCTGACTTTGAGAATCACAGAAACTAAATTTCTCTCGTGGTTTTGTTTACCCAAAATGTTAGAATTCTTTAGAAAAAAAATACAGAAACTGGAGACGGTTTTTCTTCATTTGCACGAAACCGGACGGGGAAAAAAGGTTTATTGAAATTCAAATTCAACATTCTGTCCAAAACATTCACAAATACAGAGCTCATCATCGTCACAAAGTCTTAAAGCATTTACACCAAACCAGACGCCATCTCAGCCTCATATATATACCTTCCTTTAACATTGTGTGAATGTATGAGCACCACCGAGTGCTATGTGAAAATCTAACTGGAATATGCTTGTGTGTGAGAATGTTTTGGCCCCAGTTGTATCCATGCATGATAGCCTGATGTTCATGCAAGGATTTGTGTGGACCTCTGTGTTGTGCTCTGATACCTAAAAAGGAAAAAGATGTTATTGCCAAGATTCCCCGGCTCATGGATCTTCTACTTCCTGTGTATGTGGTCTTCTGCGCGTATTACAAATTAGGGAAAAAGAGGCCTTTTTACTGAGCCACAAATGAGACTCAAATGTCATTACTTCTGCAGAGTTAACTTTGGGGGCTAACGTTGGCCCTGGCCGCTGCAGACGGGCTAACGTTGGCCCTGGCCGCTGCAGACGGGCTAGCGTTGGCCCTGGCCGCTGCAGACGGGCTAGCGTTGGCCCTGGCCGCTGCAGACGGGCTAGCGTTGGCCCTGGCCACTGCAGACGGGCTAGCGTTGGCCCTGGCCGCTGCAGACGGGCTAGCGTTGGCCCTGGCCGCTGCAGACTGGCTAGCGTTGGCCCTGGCCGCTGCAGACGGGCTAGCGTTGGCCCTGGCCGCTGCAGACGGGCTAGCGTTGGCCCTGGCCGCTGCAGACGGGCTAGCGTTGGCCCTGGCCGCTGCAGACGGGCTAACGTTAGGGTTAGGTACACAAGTACACAGATTGAGAAACAGCCATAGTCCCTCCAGCGTGCCCTGGGCATCCGGAACAGATGCTCGACCCCCCCTCAGCCGGCTCCTTTCGACATGGCGGAGCAACGACTCTACCTCGGGTAACTGAGCACCCGATCTGGAAGGGTGTGCCCAGGCCACCCTGTGAAAGAAACTAATTTCAGCCGCTTGGATTCACAATCTTGTCCTTTCAGTCATTACCCAGATCTCATGACCATAGGTGAGGGTGGGAACTTAAATCGATCAGTTAATCGATAGCTTTGCTCCCTGACTCAGCTCCCTCTTCAACACCACAGTCCAATACAGCAGCCGCATCACTGCTAACGCAGCACCGATCCGCCTATCGATCTCACGCTCCATCCGTCCCTCACTCGTGAACAAGTACTCGAACTCCTCCACTAGAGACAAGCTCTCTCCTCTGACCTGAAGAGGGGATTCCACCTTTCTCCGGTGGAGAACCATGGCCTCGGATTTAGAGGTGCTGATCCTCATGCCGGCCGCTTCACACGCTGGAGCTTCTGTAGTAAAAGAAGCAGTTCTAGTCTATTTATATCTGTTATTTCTGTTGGATCAATTAACTATTTTCAAGCATTAAAGAATAGTCCTGTTTTTCTTCTGTTTCAGGAGTGGCCTTGCTGCCGTTTGTAGATGAACGTCGTCTGAGGTCGGCTCTGGCTGAAGTTTATCCAGACCTCACGCCTGATGAAAGTAAGACCAGCTCAGACTCTGGGCTTTTTAAAACTCTGTTTAAGCAGAACTTTGGAGCGAGATTCCTGCATGGATTGAAGCATATTGTGTGAAATTCAGTGGGTGATCCATTTAAACCTGGAGCAATGCCTCCTGCTCCAGGTCAACCACTCTTAGTTCTGCATCAACGGTTTCTGGATGGAAACCAAATGGTCCAGTTTACCGTTCGGTTCCACCTCAGCCGCTGTCATGTTCTGGTTTGGGTTCTTCCGGACCTCTGGGTCACTCTCAGACGCTGACATGTGTTTTTTTCTGTGTTACAGTGAGAAGGAACAGTTTGGGGAGCGACGTCCTGTTTCTGGGAAAGTCTCATCCTCTCTTTGACTTCATCCATGAGCTGTACCGCACAGAAACCCGTGAGGTAACAGACTGCGTCACCTTTAGCCTCCATAGCTTCATCACGCTGTATTACCTGGAGAACATGGAGGCTCCATCATTGAATGAGCCCAGCGGCTGCAGGGAAGCTTCTGAATCACAAGCTTCACTACATTCTGTGTTTAGATTTCTAGGCTGTAGGTTATCGATGCAGCTGTGTGTTTATGAGCACTGAGGAGCTTTTCCAGGTCATCCAAACCAACTGCAGTTTTCTCTCTTGTAGGGGACGGTGGTCCCTGCTGAGCTCTGCCACGGGATCCAAGGAACTCTGACCCTCGACGAGGATCCGATCCTCCCAGACGAGTAAGAACCATCTGCTTCATCCGGCTTTCTCTCTGTATTCCTGTCATTATCTGACCTTTAATCTGGTTTCTGCTCCTCAGGACGGTGAAGTCGCCCATCCCGATGCTGCGGGACATTTCACACAACAGCTCCATCAAGTGAGTGAACCTTTGAAGACACCTGGAGCTACTTTTTCCCTACTGTTAGTGGACTAAAGAAAAACTAAAACAATGGGAAACAGCTGGACTGCGCTGCTGTCAGCATATATCCAGTACAACTAGAGTAGAACGTAGGATAATCCCGCACATCCTGGACATGTTGAGGTTTTTTTAACTCACGGGCGGCGCTGCAGAGCCTCTTTATGGAGGATGTAGAAAATGTTTGGTTTTTCTCCTCCTGAACGGCGTCTGTTTGTCCTTCCAGTGTGAAGTTCAAGGATCCTCAGTTCGCTGAAGGCTTCGTCTTCAAAGCGGTGCAGCTGCCTGGAGCCAAGTAAGAACACGACCTCCGTTTGAATGTTTGAGAATCGGGTTCAACGGGTTCTGTTGGATTTCTTTCTTTTGTCTCTAAATGTTTGGGAATAATTTTTTTTCTGCTCAATTTTATCAAACCTCTCACTTTAAGTTGGTTCCAGATTATTCTACAGTTCTGACCCGCTCATTATAAATGGACCGCTCCATTCTGGACATTCCAGGGTCCAGTTCTTCGCAGCTGTTTTTTTTTAATGCTTCATGACTTCAGTTTAAACATTTTGATTAATTTATCGGTTAATCCAGCCGTTCCCAGGATATGAATGTCTGAGTTGAACTCTGTTTTCCAGGATGCCCAATAAGGTGCTGAAACCAGAGGACTTTGAGCGGGGGAACCGGGGCTCCTGGAGACCCCAGCTGGGCTTCAACCCCAACAGACAGCAAGCTCACCTGGACCAGTCAGGCTTCAGAGCTCTGAGGTGAGTCACAGATTGTTCCTCACTTGGACGACCTTCAGTACAGAAGAACCTGCATGTGAGGTCGGATGCCGGAGGGACGCCTAGCTCCTTTCCAGCTGAGATCTCCGTATAGATCAACACTTTACTGCACCCAGCAGCAGCTCAGAAAAAGGCCAGAAACCTTCATTCAGCCTTGAATTTCATCACTTCCTCTCATAAAAAAAGAAATGATCAGATTTTAACCTAGAACATCTTTTTCAAAAAGTGAAGAAAAATCCATTAAAGTAGGACCACCATCTCCAATAATCATTTAGACTAGAATAAAAGCTAAAATAATCTATAAGGATTTTTAGTAGTTTCTCTTTGGTCCCACAGATTTGAACAATTTCCTGTATTGATAACAGCATCAATCTATAGAAAAAAACTATTTCTAAGATGTAAAGAAAGCAGAGCGGTCAGAATGCCACGACCGAGTATTAGGGCCAGGTTAGAGATTTGTTTTAATTTTTAGAATAAAGTCTTAACATTACGAGAATAAAGTCGTAACATTACGAGAATAAAGTCATAACATTGCGAGAATAAAGTCGTAACATTGCGAGAATAAAGTCGTAACATTGCGAGAATAAAGTCGTAACATTGCGAGAATAAGGTCGTAACACTGCGAGAATAAGGTCGTAACACTGCGAGAATAAGGTCGTAACACTGCGAGAATAAGGTCGTAACACTGCGAGAATAAGGTCGTAACACTGCGAGAATAAGGTCGTAACACTGCGAGAATAAGGTCGTAACACTGCGAGAATAAAGTCGTAACACTGCGAGAATAAAGTCATCATACAACAACCCTTTTCAGAAAGAAAGCTTGGAGCTCCGCCCAGCAGATGACGTCCAAACAGCTCCAACAATCAGCAACCAGAGTCCACTTTGACATCCTGCCCAGTTTGATGCTGCTGCTAAAAGATTTCCTGATTTGTCAAACTGATGCTAAAGTATAACTTCGCATGATACTCCACATTCCCCATTTTAGGGAAGAAAGGGCTTCTTGTAGGAGGTGTCATAAAATACAACTTTATTCTCGTAATGTTGCGACTTTAATCTCGTAATTTGCGACTTTATTCTCGTAGTATTGCAACTTTAATCTCGTAATATTGCGACTTTAATCTCGTAATATTGCGACTTTAATCTCGTAATATTGCGACTTTATTCTCGTAATATTGTGACTTTATTCTCCTAGTATTGCGACTTTATTCTCCTAGTATTGCGACTTTATTCTCGTAATGTTACGACTTTATTCTCCTAGTATTGCGACTTTATTCTCGTAATATTGTGACTTTATTCTCCTAGTATTGCGACTTTATTCTCGTAATATTGTGACTTTATTCTCCTAGTATTGCAACTTTATTCTCGTAATGTTACGACTTTATTCTCCTAGTATTGCGACTTTATTCTCGTAATATTGTGACTTTATTCTCCTAGTATTGCGACTTTAATCTCGTAATATTGCGACTTTAATCTCATAGTATTAGGACTTAAATCTCATAATATTGCGACTTTATTCTCGTAGTATTGCCACTTTATTCTCGTAATATTGCGACTTTATTCTCGTATTTCCACTTTATTCTCGTTGTATTGCCACTTTATTCTCGTTGTATTGCCACTTTATTCTCGTTGTATTGCCACTTTAATCTCGTAGTATTGCGACTTTAATCTCGTAATATTGCGACTTTATTCTCGTAATGTCATGACTTTATTCATGGAATGTTATGACTTTATTCTCGTAGCAGAAGAAAATGTGGGTCTGAGCGGCCCCCACAGAGAAATAATCTTTGAAGGCAGGATGGTAATCTGGATGAACTGACTGCACAGACCATGTTTTCAGGAGGACTTTCTCACTTCAACATAGATTCTAACTACTTTCTACCCGCTGATCACAGCTAATATAGCAAAGCTGCTCTCTGGCATTGAACACAGGAGCAGCAGAAGCATCAGACTCACTTTACTGGACGTCTGACCTTAATGTGGATCAGAGATGATGCAGCAGAAACTTCTTTGCTGCTGAAAGCTCAGTTTGAATGAAGCATTAAAGTTCATGGTTGCAGGACTTCACTGTTTCTGGTGAAAAAAATCCTCCTTCTCATTTATTGATCTGCTGCAACTGTCTCTCTTTCCTACTGAGTGGAAGCAAACCCATTTTATCCATATTACTGCCACCTATAGGTCTGGAGGGAGAAAGTCAGCGTATGAAGCAAATACAATCACTCGGCCATTCCTCCTTCAGATCAGACATTAAATATTCTGCCATGAGAATTGAATTGAATTGTATAATAATGATTTATTCATCCTTGAAAAGAAATTCATTTAAATATTAATAATTTATTAGTATCTAATCAGAAGGAAGACAAGGTCAGGCTCTGCAAGCAAACCGTTAACATAGTGGTTCATTAGTTTAGCAGATTTCTTTCCACATGTAAAGATTAATTAATTGTAAGCATGTAAACTGGGGAAAACATAAAACTAAGCTGCCTTGTTTCACATTTCTAAATGAGAAAGAAGAAGAAGGACATTCCTGTTAAAGATGTCCTGATTCTAGCTAATATCAGGCGTCCCTGACGTCCTGCGCCGGTCTCAGCAGAACATCTCCTGATGTTTGGTTTTGGGTGTGAAAGAGGACCTGTTGTCCTGTAATCAGTGGCTAAGCTGGAGCTCCTCCATCAGCCAGCTGTGATTACCATCCCAGCTCATTATCATCATCAAGGAAATGGCACTGATTGAACATCTGGATCAGTCTGACTGTCGGGGAGGTAATTAAGCTCGGCGCCGTCTGCTGATCTGGGTCAGGATTGCAGCTGATGGGGGCGAACCCACACCTGCTCAGAGGTCCGAGTCTCATTTAGTTTGGAATCGGTAACCGGGTCAGAGCTGCTGGGTTTTGTTTTGGAGAAGCTGAAGTTCTGTTTGGTCCAAAGAGGATTTTAAACCATCTTTTCTGCTCCTCCAGTCACAGTCTGAACCGGAACCAGCAGTTTGGAGGACAGTACAGCAACGCGCCGCCTCCCAGCAGCTACCACCAGGGGAGCTACAGCCGTCCTGCTCAAAGCGCCGGCCACCAGCAGTTCCAACGTAAGACTCCGCCTCCTGCTCCCTGAGCCGGGTCAGAACGGACCGCTGAGTCCGATCAGACCGCTTAGGGCAGGCAGAACGGTTCGATCTGAATCTATCCTTCTCCTAGCAGCAACCAATATAGAGTTTGGACATCAACTCTGCTCAGAACCTCACTGTTCATTCCCTGACTGTCTGACCAGAAGGCTCCACTAGGGGGCGCTCCTCTGAGCTGGTCATGCTTAGGAGCTGGTTGGTAGGATATTGCAGATAAAGATGCTCATAATACAACCAGAGGTCCAACCTTACAGAGATCAGTCTTCACTCCTATTTTAAAGGTAACCGTGATAAAGAACACTACCGTATGAAGTGATATTTTCAAAAGAAAACTTGCAGTTTGGCTGCAGGTTCCAGGTGTTAAAGGGTCTGATTGGCTGCGGGTTCCAATTGGCTTCGGGTTCCGGGTTTCAAAGGGTCCGATTGACTGCGGGTTCTGATTGGATGTCAAAGGGTCCGATTGGCTGCGGGTTCCGGGTGTCAAAGGGTCCAATTGGCTGTGGGTTCCAATTGGCTGTGGGTTCCGGGTGTCAAAGGGTCCGATTGGCTGCGGGTTCCAATTGGCTGCGGGTTCCGGGTGTCAAAGGGTCCGATTGGCTGCGGGTTCCGGGTGTCAAAGGGTCTGATTGGCTGCGGGTTCCGGGTGTCAAAGGGTCCGATTGGCTGCGGGTTCCAATTGGCTGCGGGTTCCGGGTGTCAAAGGGTCCGATTGGCTGCGGGTTCCAGGTGTCAAAGGGTCCGATTGGCTGCGGGTTCCAGGTGTCAAAGGGTCCGATTGGCTGCGGGTTCCAATTGGCTGCGGGTTCCGGGTGTCAAAGGGTCCGATGGGCTTTGGGTTCCGGGTGTCAAAGGGTCCAATTGGCTGCGGGTTCCGGGTGTTAAAGGGTCCGATTGGCTGCGGGTTCCGGGTGTCAAAGGGTCCGATTGGGTGTCAAAGGGTCCGATTGGCTGCGGGTTCCGGGTGTCAAAGGGTCCAATTGGCTGCGGGTTCCGGGTGTCAAAGGGTCCAATTGGCTGCGGGTTCCCGGTGTCAAAGGGTCCGATTGGCTGCGGGTTCTGGGTGTTAAAGGGTCCAATTGGCTGCGGGTTCCGGGTGTCAAAGGGTCAGATTGGCTGCGGGTTCCGGGTGTTAAAGGGTCCGATTGGGTGTCAAAGGGTCCGATTGGCTGCGGGTTCCGGGTGTTAAAGGGTCCAATTGGCTGCGGGTTCCGGGTGTAAAAGGGTCCGATTGGCTGCGGGTTCCGGGTGTAAAAGGGTCCGATTGGCTGCGGGTTCCGGGTGTCAAAGGGTCCGATTGGCTGCGGGTTCCGGGTGTCAAAGGGTCCGATTGGCTGCGGGTTCCGGGTGTCAAAGGGTCCGATTGGCTGTGGGTTCCGGGTGTCAAAGGGTCCGATTGGCTGCGGGTTCCGGGTGTTAAAGGGTCCGATTGGGTGTTAAAGGGTCCAATTGGCTGCGGGTTCCGGGTGTCAAAGGGTCCGATTGGCTGCGGGTTCCGGGTGTTAAAGGGTCCGATTGGCTGCGGGTTCTGGGTGTAAAAGGGTCCGATTGGCTGCGGGTTCCGGGTGTCAAAGGGTCCGATTGGCTGCGGGTTCCGGGTGTCAAAGGGTCCGATTGGCTGCGGGTTCCGGGTGTCAAAGGGTCCGATTGGCTGCGGGTTCCGGGTGTTAAAGGGTCCGATTGGGTGTTAAAGGGTCCAATTGGCTGCGGGTTCCGGGTGTTAAAGGGTCCGATTGGCTGCGGGTTCCGGGTGTTAAAGGGTCCAATTGGCTGCGGGTTCCGGGTGTCAAAGGGTCAGATTGGCTGCGGGTTCCGGGTGTTAAAGGGTCCGATTGGGTGTCAAAGGGTCAGATTGGCTGTGGGTTCCGGGTGTTAAAGGGTCCGATTGGGTGTCAAAGGGTCCGATTGGGTGTCAAAGGGTCCGATTGGCTGCGGGTTCCGGGTGTCAAAGGGTCCGATTGGCTGCGGGATCTGGGTGTCAAAGGGTCCGATTGGGTGTTAAAGGGTCCAATTGGCTGCGGGTTCCGGGTGTTAAAGGGTCCGATTGGCTGCAGGTTCCGGGTGTCAAAGGGTCCGATTGGCTGCGGGTTCCGGGTGTTAAAGGGTCCAATTGGCTGCGGGTTCCGGGTGTCAAAGGGTCCGATTGGGTGTTAAAGGGTCCAATTGGCTGCGGGTTCCGGGTGTTAAAGGGTCCGATTCGCTGCGGGTTCCGGGTGTTAAAGGGTCCGATTGGGTGTCAAAGGGTCCGATTGGGTGTCAAAGGGTCCGATTGGCTGCGGGTTCCGGGTGTCAAAGGGTCCGATTGGCTGCGGGATCTGGGTGTCAAAGGGTCCGATTGGGTGTTAAAGGGTCCAATTGGCTGCGGGTTCCGGGTGTTAAAGGGTCCGATTGGCTGCAGGTTCCGGGTGTCAAAGGGTCCGATTGGCTGCGGGTTCCGGGTGTTAAAGGGTCCAATTGGCTGCGGGTTCCGGGTGTCAAAGGGTCCGATTGGGTGTTAAAGGGTCCAATTGGCTGCGGGTTCCGGGTGTTAAAGGGTCCGATTCGCTGCGGGTTCCGGGTGTTAAAGGGTCCGATTGGCTGCGGGTTCCGGGTGTTAAAGGGTCCGATTGGGTGTCAAAGGGTCCGATTGGCTGCGGGTTCCGGGTGTCAAAGGGTCCAATTGGCTGCGGGTTCCGGGTGTCAAAGGGTCCGATTGGCTGCGGGTTCCAGGTGTTAAAGGGTCCGATTGGGTGTCAAAGGGTCCGATTGGCTGCAGGCTCCGGGTGTCAAAGGGTCCGATTGGCTGCGGGTTCCGGGTGTCAAAGGGTCCGATTGGCTGCGGGTTCCGGGTGTTAAAGGGTCCGATTGGGTGTCAAAGGGTCCGATTGGCTGCGGGTTCCGGGTGTCAAAGGGTCCAATTGGCTGCGGGTTCCGGGTGTCAAAGGGTCCGATTGGCTGCGGGTTCTGGGTGTCAAAGGGTCCGATTGGCTGCGGGTTCCGGATGTCAAAGGGTCCGATTGGCTGCGGGTTCCGGGTGTCAAAGGGTCCGATTGGCTGCGGGTTCCAGGTGTTAAAGGGTCCGATTGGGTGTCAAAGGGTCCGATTGGCTGCAGGCTCCGGGTGTCAAAGGGTCCAATTGGCTGCGGGTTCCGGGTGTCAAAGGGTCCGATTGGCTGCGGGTTCCAGGTGTTAAAGGGTCCGATTGGGTGTCAAAGGGTCCGATTGGCTGCAGGCTCCGGGTGTCAAAGGGTCCGATTGGCTGCGGGTTCCGGGTGTCAAAGGGTCCGATTGGCAGTGCTTCTGTTAGACTACGCCCTGGCCGGCCTTTCTGGGTGAAACTGAGCCCAGATCAGCGGCACTGAGGAATGTGCTTGGACTTGAGTGGACCTTTGTCCTGCTCCCTGGGGTGGGAGGAGGGGTCCGATTAGTGCTGTGGGGCCCGAGCTGTAATGAGACGGTGGAGTGGGCTGCTGGCCCCGGGGCCCCTGATAAAAGCATCCTAACTGATGGGGGGGGTGAAGCTGAAGTTAACGTCTCCTGCTGAGACGGGTCAACATGCAGCCCTGGACCATTTCCTTCCTTCCTTCCTTCCTTCCTTCCTTCCTTGTTCTTTTTCCTCTCTATTTATTTCCTTTCATTTTCTTATTTCCTCTCCTTTCAGTCTTTCCTTTCCTTCATTCTTTCGATTCTTCCTTTCTTCCATCATCTCCTCCCTTTCTTTCTTTCCTTCCTCCTTAAAAATTCAGCTGACCTAAAAACAGTATTTAGTGATTAACTTTAGGTCCATATCTGCCTTGAGGAGAACCAGCAGAATCGGATCCCTCTCATGGATGGAGCTCGGTACGGTTCTGGTTCTGTTCAGTGAGCAGAGGCGGGTCAGAGAGGAGCTGATCTAAGCGAACAGTTCTATAGAACCTGCGATGTTCTAGAAGCCGCTGCGTCTTTAGAGCTCCGTCCTTTGTCGGGGGGGGTTCAGTTGTTCATTAAGGAGATTGACAGGTGTCCACTTGTCTCCTTGTCCTCTTGTCCTCGGCCCTTTGAGCGGCCCGGGAAGAAGAGCCGAGTTTTCTGGGCTCATAATTGGACTCTGACTGGGTGGTCCACTTCAGGAGATCATCCAGCAGGAGGACAATGTCCCAGCAGAGTGACCGACCCAGGAGGCCCATCCTCCAGGAGGACTGGACCAAAACTAAGCAGAACCGCCCGCTCTGGTCCAAGCTTAGAACTGAATCTCAGTATTAGAGGTTGGTGGTACCAGGTGGTGAGCCTGGAGGTTCTGCTGACGGGTTAGTTTGGACACATTCTGACAGTCGTCTGAGACTGCGCCGGTCCTTCTGAGTCAGCCGGTTCTGACGGGTTTCTTTGTTCTACAGGATTCTGGTTCTGGGTGGGTTAGAGGTTCTATTAGCTTAGTTTCTTAGTTTCCCTCTGACCCGTTTTAGGCGCCCTTCACCCCCTGAGCTGAGCCACTTGAGCGGCCCGCCCCGTAAACAAACGCTTCTGCTGCTCGCAGCTGGTCATCGCCGTGGCAACAGTTTCTTTGTGAAGTGCTGCAGGGACGGATTGGAGGCACTTGAGCCTCCGACAATGCGGCGTTCTGAATGCTTCCTTCATTTTCAGAACAAAAACGGCTAATTTGGCGCTGCCCCCCTCCTGGGGCCCGGCCCGGGGCCCGTTGGGAGAGTCCGACAGCTGATGGTTCAGTTTGCACAAAGATGCAGTTTTCATGTCAGGCTGCAGGATTTCCACTTTGAATTTAGTTTTTGATAAGAAGAAAAACCCAAACGTCCCCAGAACCGGTTCTGACCCTGTTCTTTGTTCCCTGCAGATTCCAGGCAGAACGCTGCGCCGTCCTCCTACGGCGCCGTGCCGCCCCCGTTTCCCAGGTGAGTCCGCTGCCTCCAGCATGGGAACCAAAGCTCCCAGTTCATCCTGCAGGACCTGGTTCTGATCCGATGCTCTGCATCCGTCATCGATGCAGCTGAATTATCGATGATGTCATCACAACTTTTTTTCTGCTTTTAACAGGAAGTTTAAAAAAAGGTGTTTTTACTTTTAACTCTAAACCTCTGGGACTCTGACCCAGTCCGGTCCGGCCCGGTCTGGCTCTGCCTCTGGCTGCAGAACCAGTTTCAGTGAAGGAGGTTTGCTTAGCTTAATGAGGCGTCACTAACGCCGCTGCCTCAGATGGAGGTCATCGGCCCCTCGGGGCCTTAATCAGAATCCCTCGGGGCCCATTGTGCTGCGGTGGCCTCGGGTCGGGCCTTATTAGCCGTAGCTGAAACAGTTTCTTTATTGGCTCAGAACTGAGCCTCTGAGTGGGGATTATGGCGTCCGATCCAATCGGGCCGCTGCCGGCCGGGTGTGACATGGTTCCGTAATGAGGGATGGGATTCTGCTCCGCTGACGTTCCCGTCTGATCCGGAAGCAGTTCAGGCAGTAGGATGACTTTCTGAAGCCCGAAGGCCCGGCGGGTCCAGAACCGCTGAGGCAGAATGATCTGAGCTCAGAAACTTTTCCCAGATTTCCTGAACTTCAGGAAAGGTTCTGTGTAGCAGGATCCGGATGAAAAGTGTTTGGATCAGGGATGGAGTTCAGATCGGAGCCTTCTGGAGTTCTGAGATCGGAAGTTTTAAGTTTCCTCGAGACTCTAAGAAAAATGTGACCCATAATTTCCTTCTAATTTATTCCGGGCCAACGACCTGACCCGGTTTGGGAACCCATACCGACCTAAACGGTGTCGGATCCGGGAGCCCCGTTCCGATCTGGCAGGAACACTCTAGGTGGATCTGGTTTGGTTGAAGAAGCTCCCACTGAAGGTCGATGGAGGATCTATGATGCTGTGGGCCTGATCCTGCAGAACCTCTGGATGAAAGCAGGTCACTGTAAAAGGTTCCGATGACCCAGACCCCACCTTCTGAGGAGAACTCCATTCAGAACCTGGGAATTTGGGTCATCTGGAGAGAAAAGGACAGAGGTGACTGGGACCGGTCCGGTTTGTTTGGTTTTTATTTTAATAAATGAATTTCTTCCCTTGTTTCCGTCTGTTCCTGCATTAAGGAACCTGGATCGGGTCAGAACCACTGATTCTGCGAAGGCTGAGGGTTTTGACCCGATGTTCTGGGTCTCAGAACCTCCGGCTGTTAACGGGTCAAACCTCTGTGTCCCCAGGCAGCAGCAGTACCGAGGCGGGGGCCACTCCGGGGGCCACGGCTGGGACCGGGCCCTCCAGGCTCAGCCGTCTGCGTACCAGCAGAACCTGACCTGTGGTGGAGCGGCGCCGGGCGGCTACCAGCAGCGCTACGATCAGCGCCGGGACGACTGGAGCGATCGCCGTGGCAACCGGGGCCAGCGGCAGCAGCATCAGGTAAACCAAGAGCTGCTGGTTCCGAACAATGACCCAGTTCTCCTCACCCTGTCTTACATGATCCAGTTTGACCAGAACCACGAAACTCGAGTTCATCTGAACTTTCATTTAAAAAATATAGAAACATTCAAATGTAAGAAAATCTAAAATAAATCGTAACCGATTTGGTTGGTCCAAATTGGACTGGTCGGGACAGACAATCAGAACCGGTTTGGTAGATCCAAATAGGACTGAATGGTACGGACAATCAGAACCGGTTTGGTAGATCCAAATTGGACTGAATGGTACGGACAATCAGAACCGGTTTGGTAGATCCAAATTGGACTGAATGGTACGGACAATCAGAACCGGTTTGGTAGATCCAAATTGGACTGAATGGTACGGACAGTCGGAACCGGTTTGGTTGGTCCAAATCAGACTGGACAATCAGAACCGGTTTGGTTGGTCCAAATAGAACTGGACAATCAGAACCGGTTTGGTTGATCCAAATAGAACTGGACAATCAGAACCGGTTTGGTTGATCCAAATAGGACTGGACAATCAGAACCGGTTTGGTTGATCCAAATCGGACTGGACAATCGGAACCGGTTTGGTTAGTCAAAATAGCACTGAATGGTACGGACAGTCAGAACCGGTTTGGTTGGTCCAAATAGGACTGGACAATCAGAACCGGTTTGGTTGATCCAAATAGGACTGGACAATCAGAACCAGTTTGGTTGATCCAAATCGGACTGGACAATCAGAACCGGTTTGGTTGATCCAAATAGGACTGGACAATCAGAACCGGTTTGGTTGATCCAAATCGGACTGGACAATCAGAACCGGTTTGGTTGATCCAAATAGGACTGGACAATCAGAACCGGTTTGGTTAGTCAAAATAGCACTGAATGGTACGGAGAGTCAGAACCGGTTTGGTCGGTCCAAATCAGACTGGACAATCAGAACCGGTTTGGTTGGTCCAAATAGGACTGGACAATCAGAACCGGTTTGGTTGATCCAAATAGGACTGGACAATCAGAACCGGTTTGGTTGATCCAAATCGGACTGGACAATCGGAACCGGTTTGGTTAGTCAAAATAGCACTGAATGGTACGGAGAGTCAGAACCGGTTTGGTCGGTCCTAATCAGACTGGACAATCAGAACCGGTTTGGTTGGTCCAAATAGGACTGGACAATCAGAACCGGTTTGGTTGATCCAAATAGGACTGGACAATCAGAACCGGTTTGGTCGATCCAAATGGGACTGAATGGTACGGACAGTCAGAACCGGTTTGGTCGGTCCAAATCGGACTGGACAATCAGAACCGGTTTGGTTGATCCAAAAAGGACTGGACAATCAGAACCGGTTTGGTTGATCCAAATAGGACTGGACAATCAGAACAGGTTTGGTTGATCCAAATAGGACTGGACAATCAGAACCGGTTTGGTTTGGGCCGGATGATCAGAACCATCACAGCAAATCAAATTACCAATGAATGAGTTCAGGTTTCGTATTTATTGCTTCTTCGAAACAGAAAATTCCATCATTTTCTGGATTTATCCGATTTTAAATATTTTAAATTCTTTTTTCTACCAGAAAATAAAAAATAATTTAAATTTCAAATAAAAAAACATTTAAAAAACCTAAAGTTGAAACTTATTTCTTTTATCATTTTGAACAATTAAATTGTTTTAATAAAAACAGAAACTTGATTGTTTTCACAGCAGAAACATTTAATGTTATTTTAAGGAAAAATTAAAAATCGTGTGAAATTATCTGAACGTTTTAAATCTTTTAATTTAATTTTTTTTCCCCAGAACTTCCCATCCAGCAGAGGCTACCCTCCTCCTCCTCCCTCCCAGCGGTACCACTGGAATTAGAACCATGGGTCGGTTCAGGGAATCTTCGGGGATGGGAACATTTTTTAATCCTTTTTTCGTTCACTGTAAAATATTTTCCCTTTTTAAAACCAACTTGTGTAACTTGTGCCGTTTTTTTTTTTTTTTTTTGAAGTTTCATTTCATGAATTCTGTTAAATTTGTTTCCTGGCTGATGGAGTAAAAAAAAAAAAAATCCAGATGTTTGATTCTGAGAGAGAAATTCTCCTATTAAAAAATAAAAATTGAAATGAAACAAATGAGGCCTGAATAAAATTTGTCTCGATTTTTTATTTATTTTTAGATTAAATTTATCGAAACAAATTAAGTTATTTTATTGAAGGTTAACACAAAAAAAATCTTCATGGAATATTTGTGAAGGAAAGAAAGTCACGTTTAAAATGAGAATCCACTCAGTTCTGGATCCAGAACCTTCTGGACCAGCTTGTTCCGGTTCTGTTCCTAAATTCTCGGCACTGACCTGGGATCAGTTCTGGATGCTGCTCCATCCGAAAAAAAAGCCTGCTTCCCTTAAACACTGCAAGGAGCATCCGTTTAAATCCAGAAGAAAGTTCGGTTCTGATTGGGTTTATTTTTCCTCCGAACCGCAGAAAGTCTGATGCGTAAAGAAACCAAAGTTTTACGCATGAAAAGCGCAAACCGGATCGTTCCCCCTCCTGTAATCCTCAGTCTGGACTGTTCTCCGGGGGTTTTCTGGTTCTAAGTTCTACCAAGTTCGGCCGTACAGTAAATTGGACCCGAGCATGTTGTTGGTGTACTCGATGAGCGCCGCGTCCGTCTGCGCCATGTTGATGTGCGCCTGCAGGCCGAGCGGCGGGCTGGGAGACGCGTCCTCCAGCTCCTCTGTGGACGACAACTGGTTCTGGACCTGCTCGCTCACCGACACCGCGTCGGCCGAACCGCCCTGTCGGGTCACCGCCTGGTTCGGTTCGCTTCTGCAGCTCTTGTTGGTTTTGGAGAAAATCGGTGAACCGGAGGAGGAGCGGCGGGAGGCCGCGCACAGCCCGCCGGCCTCCTGCTGCTGCTGCTGGGTGGCCTTGTCCTTGGCCTGCCGCTTCAGCTTGTAGCGGTGGTTCTGGAACCAGATCTTGACCTGGTTCGGGGTGAGGTGGATGAGGCCGGCCAGGTGCTCCCTCTCCGGGGCGGACAGGTACTTCTGCTGCTTGAAGCGCCGCTCCAGCTCGAACACCTGCGCCTGAGAGAAGAGGACGCGCCGCTTCCTGCGCGGCGCGGCGTGGAGCGTCACCATGGACTTAGAGCCGGGCTCCATCCCGGGCAGACCCCCCACCATCCCGGGGATGTTGGCGGCGCCGGGAGCGCCCATCAGCCTGGAGACTTTAGTTAGAAACAGGGGGAAAAAAAGAAAAAGTTCCACATTTTAACCATAAATGTATTTATTTGATCGAATTAAAATTTATTTAAACGAAAAGCATTTTAATAAAAAATAAAAGAATTATAATTAACCAATTAAAAAATCGAATTAAAAAGTTAAATTTAAGATGAAAAAACAAAAATTAAAAAAACTAAAAGTTTAAATCTGTTAAAAAAAAAAAAAATTTTAATGCAGGTTAGTTTGGGTCAAACTATGCAAACTGCAGCCGGACTCACTGCTCTGGTAGCGGGGCTCCGGGCTGCTGTACCAGGCCGCCGCCCCGCCGCTCCGCACCGTCTCCTGGTAGGACGGCAGCTCCCCGCCGCTGCAGAAGCCTCCCACGGCCCCGGAGAACTGCGGCACTGCGTGGGGGACGTGGTAGGCCGCTCCGTGTCCCAGAGCTGCTGAGGATGAGGAGGAAGAGGACAGATGGTGATGATGATGATGATGATGGTGCAGGTGAGGCTGGTGCTGCTGGGGCCCCTGCGGCTGCCGGTAGGCTCCCAGCGGGGCCCCCAGGCTGCCTGCTGCGGGCTCCATCCCTCCGAACCGGCGGTAAGTTTCCTCCATTGGACTCAGGATGTCTGTGACTGAGAAGGGGGTGGAGATCTTTGGGCTAAAGGACATGGCTCGTCCTCCCGGTGCCCTGCAGGTCGGTCCGGCCCAGTTCTCTGTTGGATAGAACCCGTTTGGTTTTGCGCGTCCTCCTCCCTCCTCTGGTGCTGGGAAGAAGTCCAGCTGGGGACCGGAGGGCCTTGGATCCACCGGGAGGAGGGGGGCGGGGCGAAGCGGAGTGACGGAGAACAAGAGGAAAGGTTCGGGTTTTAATCTTCAGAACTTTTTCATCATGCTTTCTTGCAGCTTGGATGAGAAAAGCTGCAGATTTGCAGCAGGAGGCAGAAAATAAAGCAGCATCGAAGCTGATCCGGTTCGGTTCCTAAGAACGAATCATTTTCAGGAGTCCAACAGCTCATCCGAACCGGCAGCTCCAATAAGTTCTGCTGCAGAACAGCTTAACTGTTTCTCCTCGGAGGTGCGGATCTTTGTTCCGGTTCTTTTAGAACCCGAAAAGATTTTTTTTACTTGTATTAAATCTATTCAGAACAAATTAAACTCTTTATCTTTATAAATGCACCGAACCGCTGTTTGGTTTTTCTAATATCTTAATTAAATAATCTTTTTTTTTTTTACAGCAGATAATAAAAATAAATGCTTCGCGTTTTAATTGAACATATTGTTGATGAAGGTTGTCAGTCATCCAGGTCGTAGTCATTCCGTAAAAGTAAAAAAAAAAATTAAACTTTTACGAATTTAACATATTCAACTAAAATAATCGAACAACATTTTGTTGAAAATTAAAGTGTATGGTAACAAAAAGATTTTAAAGAATAAACTTTTTTTTTTTTTCGGCCTTCATCCGGTTTCATTCTTCAGAAATGGGTTTTATTTCTTAGTTTTGTTTGTTTAAAATAATTCAAATCTTAAAACTTAGTTTTTATAATCGGCGTACGCGCGCTCCAATCAATCAAACTTAATTTTAAAAAAAAACTATTAAATAAATTATCTGCACCAGAATGAGAGCAGAAAAAATAAAAGGAAATTAATATTTCACAAAAATACAAATGACTGAAAACGCGGCTGGTTGCGGGTTTTTTCAGCCAGTCACGTGCCGACCTGTCCGACGCCGTTTGAGGCGCCGCGGGTCGCGTGGCCTGCGGACAGTTGCGCCCAAATGATCTGCTCTTTATTTATATGAACTAAACGGTTGGAACCAAACCGCGACAGTTTCTGCGAAATTATTATTATTATTATTTTTAGTTTAATTCATTTTCTTAGTGGAAATTAGTTTAAAAGCCGAAATACACTGAAATAAATGATTTAGATTTAAATCTGGTTCAGTTTTATTAATAAAACATTTATTTTGTTGTGTCTTTGTTTATTTGCAGAGGAAAAAAAATAAGGGAAAAAAAAGGAATAAAATCAGAGGCCAACATGTTTAAAGAGTCTGAAGTATTTCATCCTGGGCTGGACTTTAGGAGGGGCGCAAGGGGGGAGGGGCCCGGATTACTTTTATTATATGTTTTTCATCAACGCACGTTTCAGAATCAAAGCAGTTTAGTTTCTTTTCATTTTGTGTTTTAAGAAGCTTCTTGTTTGGTTGCAGCAGTGGAGGGGCCCCAGAGAGGAAGACATTTAGCTGAACGTTTCTGCTCAGAGCCGGAGGGCCGATTAACTGTCCAGGAACATTAGCGAGTCAGGGGCCCAAAATCTCTCAAAATTAGGGGCCCAGAACCTCTGAAAATTAGGGGCCCAAAATCTCTCAAAATTAGGGGCCCAGAACCTCTGAAAATTAGGGGCCCAGAACCTCTGAAAATTAGGGGCCCAGAACCTCTGAAAATTAGGGGCCCAAAATCTCTCAAAATTAGGGGCCCAGAACCTCCGAACGTCAGGGGCCCAGAACCTCTCAAAATTAGGGGCCCAGAACATCAGGGGCCCAGAACCTCAGAACATCAGGGGCCCAGAACCTCCGAACGTCAGGGGCCCAGAACCTCTCAAAATTAGGGTCCCAGAACCTCTCTAAATTAGGGTCCCAGAACATCAGGGGCCCAGAACCTCTGAAAATTAGGGGCCCAGAATATCAGGGTTCCAGAACCTCCGTACGTCAGGGTCCCAGAACCTCTCAAAATTAGGGTCCCAGAACATCAGGGGCCCAGAACCTCTCAAAATTAGGGGCCCAGAACCTCTCAAAATTAGGGTCCCAGAACCTCCAACCGTCAGGGGCCCAGAACCTCTGAAAATAAGGGGCCCAGAACCGAAGTTGAGACCACACCTCTGCTAAAACAAACAATCCAGACTGTAGAGTTAGTTACTGAGTCGGAACCTCATTAGAACCTCATTAGAACCTCTGAGGTAAAACTGGAACAAACCAGCGGCCTTCCCACACCTCAGGACCGGTTCCTGCATTAACGCTGCCCTGGGCAAAGTCCCCTCTACTTCCCCCACAGCCTGGATCACCTGAACAAACTTTTGAACATTTTGATTTTTTTATTTGATCTATTTATGTAATTTAAATTTTTTGTGCTTTCAAAAATAAAAGAAAGGTTCTGTGAATCTCAGATTTGGTTTTAATAATCTAGTTTAGGTTCGATCAATCTCTGTGTTTGGGTTAGTCTTATTTTCTTAAACTGCTTTAATGGAGCTAAACACTAGGGGGCGCCACACACACATCACCTGGACATAGCGATAAGAATACGCACTACGCCCCAGTCCGTGCCACCCTGGGTGAAGAGCCACATCCAGAAGGTTCTCTGCTCATCAGAGCGGCTGAAACTTCTTTCTTTTAGATCACCAAACTCCAGAAGCTAAAGTTTCTCTTCACTCCATTCCACGTTTCTTCTCTCTCCCGTCGCTTTAATCCCGGCCGTCGGAGGAGCATTAGAGCCAAGCAGCTGGGGGGCCCTGAACGGCTCTCGAAAGGCGGCCCATTCCATCGGAGGGGGGGTTCGATGACCACCTGGCGCCTGGTGAGGAGGAGGAGTTTCTATCCAGGTCAAAGGAGAGAAACGATGCTTCTGAATCTTCCTAAGCGCTCTTCCTCCTGTTACCGGGATCCAATCCAGGATCCGGATCTGTGTTTCCATGGAGACGAACAGCTGAATCCTCGCTGAGCTCTGAAAGTGAGAATCAGTTGATCTGTTTGGAGAGCTCCGTGAAGATAAAAATCCATCCCACCTCTTAGCGCTGCAGAGCTCACCGTGCCTCCACCCTCCGAGCAAATCCAATCTGACCAGAATTGGTTCGGATTTAAGAATTCCTCATTTTTCCTTCTTTGTTAACTTTTCCAGAATTTCCCCTCAGAGGAGAAACTAAGTAAATCCTCTCTACTCACTTCTCTCGATTTTTATGGTTTCAGTTCACAGAACATGTCATCTGAGGTCACTGCGGAGAAAATTCCATCAGATTGGAAAAAAAGTTTCATAAGGAAAACCAGATGATTTACTTTTCTGTGTGAGCAGGGGCGGATTTAGGAAATTTGGGGCCGTAAGCAAAGACAGGCAGGGGGGGCAGACAACACCTAAAACAGAGCCATTCTCCAGATAGAGAGATGTTAATAGAATAGACATCCATTATCTGTTCTAGGTTGTGTCCCTCTCTTCTTGTCCCTTTTCTTCTTGTTTTCCTCTCTATGTTTTGTACTCAGCTGACTTTTCATGCTGTCTCTAAAGGAATGAAAGATTTTTTCCAAGCACTAAGCTCACTTAGCTGATTGCTCCTTCCTGTGTTTCCAAAAAGGCCAAAGTAAATAACCCAGTCCTTCTTTTCACTGTAGACAAGCCATGATCTGCTTATCTGTTCTCCATTTTTCATTTGGATGAAATAATAGCTGCATGAATCATGACAGCAGACAAGATGGAGGAGAGCAGGAGGCGGGGTTACCAATCTACTTGCTCTGGAGAGCAGAGTTCGCTGCTTTTAGATGTTGTCTCCAAAGTCTCCAGTAGCAGAAAAAAGTCTGTAGATTTGGCGCTAGGAGCTTTTTAGAAATCAAAGTGCTAGAGGGGTCTGAAAAGTGGCTAAATATAGCGACTAAAGCGCTAAGTTGGCAACACTGCTCTTTGCATGGTTTGTTTTCAAATGGTTTGCTGCTGTCTGTTTGGACCTTTCTGAACATGTGCAGCAAATGGACTGATCCAATATGGTGGACGCTGAAGGGGGGGGGCTGAGACACACTTAATATTATCAGCGTTCTGATGGCATTTTAGCCAAAGGATTTTTATCAAACACATAATTAATGTGCAGAAATAAGGAATAGCTGTATTAACCATACAGGGAAACAGAGTTTTGTGGGGCCCCCAGGAACTTGGGGCCCTAGGCAGCTGCCTAGTATTGCTTAATGGTAAACCCCCCCCCTGTAGATGAGAACTTGGAGACAGCAGACACCCCCTGCATTGTGGTGTTGACTCTACAGCAATCAGAAAGCTCCAGCAGAACCAGGCTCAGACTGAAATACTCATAAATATATTTTTAGGAATACTTCTACAGCATTATACTTTTTACTTTAGTAATGTCTTAGTAAAATATTATTACTGTACTGTTTGGCTGCTTCATCCATCATGAGTAACTTTACCAAAAAACAAGCAAGCTTGTTTAAAAAAAAAAAGGTTACGCTTTACGCCAAAATGAGTGTGTTTAAAAAAAAAAAAAGCAAATTTGAACCTACCGTGACATTTGGAGGTCAGGCTAATACAAAGTAATCAGTAAATATTTTCAGAAGGGGGGGGGGGGGTCTGGTTTCATAACTTTTAAGAGAAAAATAAAATCTGTTGTGATGCTACATTCAGACCGCACTCACTAGAAGCAGCAGAAGCAGCTGGTTTACGTGCAAAGTCGACGGTTGACGCGCAGCAAAAGTTCCTGCAGGGCGTCTGAGCAGCTGAAGCGGCACCTCATGAGGCGCGCGACGCCCTGCAAAAGCTGCTGGAGTTGGAATAAATGAACTTTAGCTGCTGGACACGCCACATCAACCAATGAGAGAAGCTGATCTGGGAGCTGGCAGGGAGTCAGACGCAGCACTGCTGATGCAGAGCGCTATGATCACTCCTCTGAAACAGTTTATTAACGCCTAAATTAACTTAGAATGTAGAAACCTGCCGGCAGAATATGTTGGCTTTTATTATCCTGCTCCCTGCAGTTTGTAGCACAGACCTGAAAAACGTAATGCTACGTTCACACCGGATGCAGCAAAATCTCGTCTGCTGCTTCATTTTTGCTGCTTGTACCAGTTAGTTCTGACGCGCGGCTGAAGCAGCTTTGCTGCTCTGGCTGCGCGGTGCAAAAGTGTGTCTGATGCGTGTTGGGCGGAGCTTCACTATCCTTTCTCTGCCTTGCAGCTATATTTGCTGTGATCAGTGGGAATAAAGTAGTTTTAATATGTTTTTAAGTGAGAAAATCCACCTGAAAACGTAATCAGTGCAGTCAGTTCATTCAGATTATTCTCCTGCCTTGCAATATTTTTTCTGTCGGAGCCGCTCAGACCCCCACATACCAGCGCTGCGCCGAGAGTAGGAATCCCTTCATCAGCAGCCTCTGGCCGGGTCGCCTCCTCGCGGTTCACCGCGGCGGCTGGTAGGTGTTTTTCATCTAAATAATCCAAACTGCAGGCACCAGGATAATAAAAGCCAACATATTCTGCTGGCAGATTTCTGCATTTTAAGTTAATTTAGAGGAGTAAATCATAGCGCTCTGATCATCAGCGCTGTGTCTCTCTCTCCCTGCCAGCTCCCAGATCAGCTTCTCTGATTGGTTGACGCGGCGCGTCGAGCAGCAAAAATAAATTTTTTCCATCTCGAGCAGCAGCGCGTTTGCGGCGCGTCACGCGCGTCAGATGCTTAAACGCGCCCGACGCGCTGCTTCAGCATGTTCAGACGCGCTGCGCCTGCTGCTCAAAACGCGCCGCGGGACCTTTTGCTGCGCCTTGACGCGCGTCAACCATTGACTTTGCATGTAAACTCACTGCTTCTGTCGCGCCAGCTGCGTCCGGTGTGAACGCAGCATAACATCTACCTCCAGCTGCCACCAACAGTAGGGGAAAACCCCCAAGAGGCGAGCGGGCCTGAGGCAGCTGCTGCTGGGGATTCCCAGTGACAGCGCAGATTGAGAGCGAAGTGCTCTGTTAGGAACATAAGGAACAATCAGATCTCTGATATCAGATGGAGCTTGGCCATTTAAGGCTTTATATGTGAGAAGGAGGATTTTAAATTCTATTCTGGATTTAACAGGAAGCCAATCAAGAGAAGCCAGGATAGGAGAGATATGATCTCTCTTTTTCATTTTCATCAGAACTCTGGCTGCAGCATTTTGGATCAGCTGAAGGCTTTTAACTACAGTTTGTGGACTTCCTGATAGTAAAGAATTACAATAGTCCAGCCTTGAAGTAACAAATGCATGGACTAGTTTCTCAGCATCACCCCTGGACAGGAGATTTCTAATTTTGCAATGTTCCTCAGATGAAAGAAGAAAATTCTAGAAACCTCTTTGATCTGGGATTTAAATGACAGGTCCTGATCAAAAATAACACCAAGATTTTTTACTTTATTATCTGGAATCAGTTTAATCCCATCCAAATGAAGTGACTGACTAATCAGCTTCTTTTTTAAAGACTCTGGTCCAAAGACTATAACTTCTGTTTTGTCTGCATTCAGAAGCAGAAAGTTCTCACTTTATTTCCATAGCAACAATTCACAATACAGGCATATATGCTATATATATATATATATATATATATATACAGTATATATTATATATACTGTATATATATATATATATACAGTATATATTATATATACACTCACCTCAGTGTCTAACTTCCTAGCCCACAGCATGATACTACCTCCACCATTAGTCCATTAATGTTCTTTAAGACCTTTTTATAACAGCTGGATTTCTGCCAGCATTAGATGCGCTGATGTTGTTTATTAACTTTTCAGTTTATTATAAGTATAAAATATTTTGTTTCATTTTTCTTCTAAAGGTTTCATACTTGCCTTCTTTGCGTTGGTCGATCTGAAAGAGAAATAACAGCAGTCAGAGGTCACATGTTTACATGATGTGGGTATTCTAGTTGGACTATATTTAATTTTTATTTATTAGGTTTATTGGATGGACATAGATAAATATAGATAGATTTTCACTGCTTAGCTGTACAAAACAAAATGTTGTTTTGCATACACTGTGTATAAAACATTACATGTTTTCTAACTACGTCATAAACAGCAACAAAGACAAACTAAATGAAACAGGAGCT
Source organism: Cyprinodon diabolis (assembly GCA_030533445.1). Taxonomy (NCBI): domain Eukaryota; kingdom Metazoa; phylum Chordata; class Actinopteri; order Cyprinodontiformes; family Cyprinodontidae; genus Cyprinodon; species Cyprinodon diabolis. The sequence goes on along the minus strand of CM060076.1, from coordinate 1,530,763 downwards.
TTTCATGGTGCCGACTGTGTGAACACATTTTCAGCACTTTTCCCTGGATGGGCTTTAAGCAACAATCATCTAAAACATTATTAAAATAACTGTGTTGGAATAATAATGTATAAGATACATAATGTTTGTTCTTATGATGTATAATGTGTGACATATTACTGATCCAGAGAGGTGTTGCAGAAGCAGTATAGGTCAACTATCAGGAAGTATTGCTCAAGCTTAATGAAACCAGGAGGTTCTCGGACCATTTGACCGCAAGACATTTAAATGTAAATTGACCTGTTCACTGAGGCTGCTAATCAAATTGTATTTCTTGTTTCCTATTCCTTTAGCGCAACCTCAGCTTGTGTAACTAGGGACCCCCCCTCTGACTTTAATAAATAGCGAGGAGAGAGCTGAAAACCGGCAGAGTGGGTTGGAGATTTGTAAACTCTGCAGTCTCTTCCTGCTTTCCTCATGAGTAAAACTAAATTGTCTCTTTGCCTTCTTTCTTTCCCTGTATGTATGATGTTTTAGGTGCTTAGACCTGACAACTGACAGTGATATTAAGAACAAAACAGAAAAGACATTTTCTTTGTTGCCTTTAAGTGTGGAAATTCAGCGGAAGCAGAGTCGAAGCAAACAGAAGCATGCAGATACACACAAGAATATAAATATAGTAAAACAAGGAAAAAGAAGAGAAAGAAACTGTGCAGTTAGGGAAAAATTACATCTTAAAATACTGAAGGTATTACTGAGGCCATGCGTGCTACAGAACGCTGCCTTTGGCGCATTCTTATGGCTGCCAAGAGCCCCACCGTGAGGCGGTTCACTAATAGCGCTGCCTTTATCTCTGTGGAAAGATAGGGGAAGAGGGGGGGGCATGTCTCACACTTTATTCCTGACAGAAAACAGTTTGAGATATAAAAAAAAAAAAACCTCAGCACATGAAAAGCACATGTTACACCAGACAAACATTTCAACAGAAGGAAAACGTCAGAGGCTGGAGCCACGTAGAAGCCAACCTGACATGTTGAGCATGTTTGCTTTAGTTAGAGAAACAGTTTTTATTTTCAAACATTGGGAACATTCAGGTGTTTCAGCAGCAAAAAGGAACCTTTGACCACAGAAGGAAAGAGGCTGTACAGGTATAGAAATATCCGACTCAGACTGAAACAGTAAATAAAACCAGGAATTTGGAAAATGCAACAAAGTTTTATGTATAATTGCGCTTAAACAACAGCGACAGACTATTTAACAGAAAAAGGAATAAAAAACATCATCAGCTGGAAGCTAAATGCTGCTGCTGTTTCCTGGAGCAGAGAAGGTTCTAGAATCAAGAAGCAGCTTGTAGGAAGGATCTGTGGAGGCGCTCCGTTAGGCGCAGCGAGCTGTCGCTAAACAACTACTAGCATCATGCATGAACTGGGAGACACTGTCCAACAATAAGGGACCAGGAGACTGTCCAACGGTAAAGGAATGGGAGACTCTATCCAACAATAAGGGACTGGGAGACACTGTCCAACAGTAAAGGACTAGGAGACTGTCCAACAGTAAAGGACTGGGAGACTCTGTCCAACAATAAGGGACTGGGAGACACTGTCCAACAGTAAAGGACTAGGAGACTGTCCAACAGTGAAGGACTGGGAGACTCTGTCCAACAATAAGGGACTGGGAGACACTGTCCAACTGTAAAGGACTAGGAGATATCCAACAGTAAAGGACTGGGAGACTCAGTCCAACAATAAGGGACTGGGAGACACTGTCCAACAGTAAAGGACTAGGAGACTGTCCAACGGTAAAGAACTGGGAGACACTGTCCAACAATAAAAGACTGGGAGACAATGTCCAACAGTAGAGGACTGGTAGACACTGTCCAACAGTAGAGGACTGGGAGACACTGTCCAACAATAAGGGACTGGTAGACACTGTCCAACAGTAAAGGACTGGGAGACTACCCAACAGTAAAGGACTGGGAGACACTGTCCAACAGTAAAGGACTAGGAGACTGTCCAACGGTAAAGGAATGGGAGACTCTGTCCAACAATAAGGGACTGGGAGACACTGTCCAACAGTAAAGGACTAGGAGACTGTCCAACAGTAAAGGACTGGGAGACTCTGTCCAACAATAAGGGACTGGGAGACACTGTCCAACAGTAAAGGACTAGGAGACTGTCCAACGGTAAAGGGATAGCAGACTCTGTCCAACAATAAAAGACTGGGAGACAATGTCCAACAGTAGAGGACTGGTAGACACTGTCCAAGAGTAGAGGACTGGGAGACACTGTCCAATAATAAGGGACTGGTAGAGACTGTCCAACAGTAAAGGACTGGGAGACTCTGTCCAACAATAAAGGACTGGGAGACACTGTCCAACAATAAAAGACTGGGAGATAATGTCCAACAGTAGAGGACTGGGAGACACTGTCCAACAATAAGGGACTGGTAGACACTGTCCAACAGTAAAGGACTGGGAGTCTGTCCAACAGTAAAGGACTGGGAGACACTGTCCAACAGTAGAGGACTGGGAGACACTGTCCAACAATAAGGGACTGGGAGACACTGTCCAACAGTAAAGGACTAGGAGACTGTCCAACAGTAAAGGACTGGGAGACTCTGTCCAAAGATAAGGGACTGGGAGACACTGTCCAACAGTAAAGAACTAGGAGACTGTCCAACGGTAAAGGAATAGCAGACTCTGTCCAACAATAAAAGACTGGGAGACAATGTCCAACAGTAGAGGACTGGTAGACACTGTCCAAGAGTAGAGGACTGGGAGACACTGTCCAATAATAAGGGACTGGTAGAGACTGTCCAACAGTAAAGGACTGGGAGACTCTGTCCAACAATAAAGGACTGGGAGACACTGTCCAACAGTAGAGGACTGGTAGACACTGTCCAACAGTAGAGGACTGGGACACACTGTCCAACAATAAGGGACTGGTAGACACTGTCCAACAGTAGAGGACTGGGAGACTTTTTCCAACAATAAAGGACTGGGAGACTGTCCAACAGTAGAAGACTAGGAGACATTGTCCAACAATAAAGGACTGGGAGACTGTCCAACGGTAGAGGACTGGGAGACTCTGTCCAACAATAAAAGGACTGGGAGACACTGTCCAAGAGTAGAAGACTATGAGACATTGTCCAACAATAAAGGACTGTGAGACACTGTCCAACAGTAGAGGACTGGGAGACTCTGTCCAACAGTAAAGGACTGGGAGACTTTGTCCAACAATAAAGGACTGGGAAATATTGTCCAACAGTAAAGGACTGGGAGACTGTCCAACATTAAAGGACTGGGAGACTCTGTCCAACAGTAAAGGACTGGGAGACTTTGTCCAACAATAAAGGACTGGGAAATATTGTCCAACAGTAAAGGACTGGGAGACTCTGTCCAACAGTAAAGGACTGGGAGACTCTGTCCAGAAGGGATGTCATCTTTCTTTCAGTCTTTCTGTCTTTCATCATCTGCACTGTGACATCCTGGGACAGAGACGTCCTACTGTGACTCTGGAAGTCCCCGATGGTTCTACTGACACCTGTCCTAATTTTCTATTTGTACGGTCTGTCCTCTTCCTCCTGAAACACAGATGGACACAGAATAAAGAGGTAGAGGCCTTGTCAAACGCGATCAGTTCTCCAGAGGTTGGACCGATATGAACCAAGGAGCAGCAGCTGTTGGTAGAGAACCCAGACCCAGAGTTTCTGGATGATTCCACAGGGTTCAGTGCTGGGACAAGGGCTGGTTCTGTTGCCCATTGATTCAATGGGGACAGAATATTGTCTCTGCAGCCTGACCCGTGGCGGAGGAGGGCTGCATTTAGAAGAATCCACTGAGGGGCCTCAGACATCTGATGCTGACGGGACGCCTCGGCTGGGACGAGGTCCAGGGCCCTGCAGGAGGGAAGTCTGGGATTCTCTGCTGAGCCCAGATAAGGCAGCAAACGACGAGCACCGATAAATAGATCAATTCTGAATTCTGCAGCCACAAATACTGAAAGAATTTCAATCAACTTTTAAAGAAAAACGGGAAATAAATCCATTTAATTACTCCTTGGCTTTTTGAATCACCTCAACAATTCGATGTTCGCTAAATAATGCTAAAATGAATTAAACATCATCATAATAACATAAATAGAAACCTTAGTTTAGAATAATTTTGGTTTTAAATCGAACAGAAACAGAAAACTGAATAAATTCCTCAAAAAACAGATCATCTTTTGAAGTTCTGCAGAGATGAGGAACAGATTCCTTTAGGGTTTTTGGAGAATTTTGTTTCTGTTAGTGAGGATGTGGCAGAAGGAACGGATCCACTGGAACCTGCTGCTGGAAGGTTACACACTGCTGCCATCTGCTGGCTGATTCTGAAATTACATCCCGTTTAAACAAAACGGCAAAGAAAGAATATTCCTGTTTAAATTCTAAGGCTTCAATTGGAAGTTTTTTTATTATTCTATTTTACTCATTAATTTATTTTGAAGACATTTCGACAATTATCTAGGAGTTTTTGATGCTTTTATGCAGCATGGAGGTCCAACTTCCAATGCATCTATAAAAATGTTCAGTCAACTTCTGCATGCGTGTGTGTAAATATGAATCTTATTTCTAAATCTGAATTACTTTTTCTATCTAAACCCTAAACCTCATCCTTAAATCTTTAGCAGATAAGCTAATTACCCTCACACCTTTAAAGGCCAATTTAGGGAAGCATCTTTTGGCACAATTTGGCCCTTAGGGGGCGTGGTTAATTAGCAAAGCGACTAACGGTTTCAGTCTGTTCAGAAATATAAATTAAAAATATGTTTATTTATTTTTTAACACAACTTTTTTTAATCTTATTTTTATTTTATTTTTTTATAAAAAAAATACATGTTTAGATTTAGACAAAAAATATTAATATTTAGACATAGACTAAATAGGGTAAAGATTAATCTTTAGTTTTTTTGGCACTAAATGTGAGAAAAAAATATACTCAATGCAAAGAAAGTTTACTCAATGAAAGAAACGTGAAAATGATTTTGCTAAATTTTTACATTCTAATAATGATAATTGAAATGTTTTATTCTCACACTGGAGAAATCCCCCCTGCATTTAATAGGAGCAGTGTGGGGTTAAGGGTCTTGCTCAGGGACCCAGAGTGGCAGTCTGTGGGGTTTGAACCTACGACACCCAACCGCAGCGCTTTAATCCAGAGGTCAAGGATAAAGCTGCTTTTTATTTCAGTTTTAATTCTGTTTAAAGTAACAGATTATAATTAAAAATGTCTCCTGATCTTTACTGGTTGATCATTTTCTTTATTCTGAACCAGCTGATTTTTAATTGGCTACCTCTGATCTAAACATAGTTTTTTGTAGTAAAACTTTATTAAAATGAATCGAAAAAAGCTGATTCATCTGGTTTTCAGTGGAATCGTTTTAAATCCAAAAACTCAGAATTTATTTCCTGTTTTTCTTTCTTTTTGTCAAGAACATGACAATCATGATGATGATGACAGAACCTGCTGAGGAACCTTGATAAGAATTTCTTTCGTTGATCGTTTATGATTAGAATAACAAATATCTTTTATATGTTTAAATCATTTATCAAATTCCCCTATTTAGTTTTTTTTCTCTCTGTCCTGAAGCTGCTTCTCTCCTGATGGTTGAAGATGTTTCTTCAATTCGGTTTCCTACCAGAACCTGCCTCCTCCTCTTCCTCCTGCCTCCTCCTCTTCCTCCTCACCTCTCTATGGAAGGAGACCTGCAGTTTGGACCTGTTAAAAGTTCTGATCCGAACCTCTGCAGTTAAAGCATCCCAGCTCAGACTCTCCATCCTGCTTCTGTAGATTTTCCATTTCTTCAGGTTCATTAAAGATCAGGTGGAATTAAAACGCTGCAAAAACCAATCAACCAATCAGAGGCCGTTCTGTACAGGTAGCCCCGCCCCGCAGGTTCGGACTGTTTGAAGTTTGGGCAGATTTATGAACAGAAATGTTCCGAATATCTGCAACCGGTTTGGGTCCAGAAAACCAGCTGATCCGAATCCAAACTGGTTTCAGAACCGATCATGTGAAAACAGCTGATCAAAAAAGTCAGGTCATTTTTTTTAAATCAATATTCTGACGTTTTTAAGATTTTTTAATTATTGTTTTGCAAAAAAAATAAAATAAAACTGAGCGGAACCGTTTGGGCCAGAACCGAATTAAATTCCAACTTTATTCATAAATATTCAGATTGACAAACAGAATAAATAAATAAAGGAACCAGACGAGCTCACAGAACCGGAACAAAAACCCAAACACAGAGTCCCGGATCCAAACAGCTGTCCGGACGGGAAAGTTCTGTCATGTTCGGTACCAGTCCGGACCGAACCTCACCAGCTCCAGGGGTAGAAGTGGGCCAGCGGCTGCGGCGCTCCGGCCTGTTCCGGGCCGCATGCGGCGCGCAGCAGCGGGGAGAAGGCGCACAGATGGAGCGCCAGTCCGGACCGAACCTCCAGCCCGGACCGAACCTTTAGCCCCTCGCACGGCTTCCCGTCCCGAACCAGGAGCGGGATGGGGGGGCAGCGTCCCTGCAGCGCCTCGTGGCCGCGCTCTGCGCGCGCGCGCTTCAGCTTGTAGCGGTGGTTCTGGAACCAGATCTTGACCTGGTTCGGGGTGAGCTGGATCAGGCCCGCCAGCTGCTCCCTCTCCGGTACCGAGAGGTACCGCTGCTGCCGGAAGCGCCGCTCCAGTTCGAAGGTCTGCGCCTTGGAAAACAGAACCCTGCGCTTCCTCCCATGGTTCTTCTGGACCGAACCGAGCCGCGCAGCAGCGGACTGCTCGCTGGGTCGGTTGGTTCCGGAGTCTGAGTTGGAAATCAGAAGAAACTCTAATTACTTTCAGAAACTTTCTGGACCAGAACCGGTCCGAACTAAGACAGAGAGATGAGCCAGAACCAAAGCAATGAAACCTGTCCTGGTTCTGATGATGATGATGATGATGATGATGATGATGATGATGATGATGATGATGATGATGATGTGCACCAGGACCGGTACCGCAGAGGAAGAACTGACCTGCTGCGCGGCTCCACCTGCTCCAACCGAACCCGGGTTCCTGGCCTCCTTCTGGGCCCAGGTCCTTCACCGGAACCTCTCCGGAGCTCTCCTCCTCGGTTCCGGAGCCGCAGCCTCCTGTGGGGCTCGGAAGGTCCAGAAGGTCCCGTACTGAGAACCCGGTTCTGCCTCTGGTGCCGGACGGCATGGCGCAGAATGGAGGAGTCAGAAAGTTCCAGGTTCGGTTCGTTACAGCGCGGTTCGGTCCATGGAGGCTGAGAGCAGCGGGTCGGTCTGAGTCCCGCTCCTGCTTCCAGGGTCTTTAAGAAGGTCGGAGGCGGGTCCGGAGTCCAGAGAGGAGGTGCTCTGAGCCACGTCAGGCAGGAGACCGAACCGGTCCGGGACTCTGTTTCAGAACTGCTGCAGCTTTGGTCCTGATGGGTTCTACTGACCAGAACCTCCGAACCTCCATGGATCCTCAGACAAACAGAACCACGAACACATTTTACCATCTTTTCCACATCTGGTCCAGTTTCAACCACAAACCGAACCGGACCTTCTGTGCCAGACCAACAGAACGCGGAGCAGAACTTTTCTTCACACTGGTACCAGTAAACCCATCCCAGTCCAACCCGGTCCATTCAAGTTCTTCAAAGGTTTCAGAAACCGCGTGAAGCATGGTGGAGGCCGCATCATGCTGTGGAACATGGAAGCTGCAGAATATTGAGGTGGATCATCTTTCGGATCAGGAGTCAGTTTGCTTCCAGCAGAAACCAGAACCGTGATGCTAAAGATCTGGATCAGAACCAGGATCTCTGAGCAACTGATACTGCAGCTTCACGGGATCTTCTCTGCTCAGGTTCTGGTTCTGCTCCGGTGGTTCTCTTCAGGTTCTGGTTCTGCTCAGGTTCTGGTTCTGCTGAGGTCGGTTCTGAGAAAGCTCAGTTTGAGGAGAACTGGGTTGTTTTTATCCCTAAAGAGAAGCAGCTGGTTCTCCTCAGCAGCAGGATCTTTCTGGGCTCCTGGGTGCAAACAGAACCTGCAGACCGAAGCTTCTCCGATCCTTGGAGTTCGGAGCTGTGTGATGCATCATGGGAAATGTAGGCCTGAAAAGCTGCAGAACCTGACGGAACATTTCGCTCTTTGGTCAGTTTGGAGTGAAACATCTTCCTGAGTGAACCCATCTTTGTTCTACAGCCTGCTGAGTCCGAACCTCCATAGAGCAGAACCTCACAGAGCAACTCACAACCGGACATTTCTATTCTAGAAGCTGAAGCTCTGTGATCTAGAAACGAACCTGGAGGATAAACCTGCTGGGTGGTCGGACTCTGCAAACACAAAGCAGAGCTTAACCCCCCCACCACCCCCCGCTGGGATCCCAGGGAGCTGCTGGGAGTTGTCATGGTTTTATCAGAGCTGCTTTCTTTGTTCCTCCAAACTGAACCAAGATCAGCGGGATTTTTGTTTAAATCTTCAAATGTTTCTAAATTTCCAGTTTTTTTAAATTCAAGACTTTTAGTTTTTCTTCTTGTTTTTAGTTTTTCTTTGAGGAAGATGTTTCTATTTTCTCTGTAAGTTTCTAAAATTATTTCTGTTTCCATTCTGAGCTGAATGAAATTCATCACCGTCTCATAATGATTTTTATTGATTATTTTATTCATTTATGACAGTTATTATTCATTTTCTACAGCATGTTGAGTTTCTCATACTGTTGATGATCTTTGTGCTCCAGGGAACGTTAGATCATTTTAATAGGTTTCTCTGTTAAAAGAAAAATAATAATTCATTCAATTATTTTTGGTAAAATCTAAGAAAACAAGATGAAAACAGAAAAGAATGATGATCTTTTTATTTCAGCTGTGAAGCTTAATTAAAATTAATGAGATTAACTTTTCAGCAGAAACAAAAAAAAAATGAAACCAGATTAAATAGAAATAGTTGATATAAAGAGATTAAAGTTCATCGATTTAAAAAAGCAAAATTAAGCCACACATTGAATTAAACACAAACATGAAATGAGAATTTAAACATAAATAAAAATACTATAATTTTCTTTTTTTACAAATTTTAAGAGCAGATAGTCAGACAAGTTCTGAAAAGGGAATTTATTAGTAATGTAATAATATAATCAAAAGGAATAAATCATTGTTAAAACGGTTTTAACATTTTTATTTTTAATTATCCAGTTTTACAGAACCTTACATTTTTTTATATGAAAAATGAAATGATCAGAAACTTTATTTTTAATAATATCTTGCATGTAATTAGATTCTTTAAACAGCATCTAAGGAAATAATTTCATCGCTCAAACTGACCTACTCCCCTTAGCTTCGGCTGCCCTCTGCTGTCTGAAGGTGGAACTGCACCCATAAGCCATAGTCATTAATTTCCCTGTTTTCTTAAAATATTTGATCAGGTCGATTCTTCAAGTAAGCTTATAGTCTGATAATCTAGAAGTTTAAACATTAAATCTATATTTTCCTCCTGAGTTTTAGAGACGTTAGAATCCGCAGGATGATCTGGATCTGAACCGGTTCTGCAGCGACGGAACCAACTGGATCATGAAGCAGAAAAACTTTGGTTCTGGTTCTGATCGTTAAGCTTTAACCAAACAGATTCCATTTATTCTGGGCTCTGCTCACTGCTCTCAGCGGATATATATACGTATATAAGTATATATATATTTTTTTTTTTCTTATGTTATAGTCGAAAATGGTTTTTAGAGAAACTTTGCTGTTTTCTCAGCTTTTTTTTTTGTCTCTCTTTTGTAATTTATTTTACATATTTTAAATTTTTAATTGTTTTTCAGATTGATTTTTTCCTTTCACTCATTCTCTTCACTTTAAGCCCAAACTGTTTTAACCAGTGAATAAAAAACAGAATTAGTCCAAAATTATATATATGAAAATCAACAAAGACAAAAAAAAAAACAACATTTATCTCTAAAATATCAGAAAAAAGACATCAATAAACATCTTTAAAAGAATTAAGGATCAAAGATAGAAATTAAAAAGTAAAAAAAATAATTTAAATGGTTTACCATACCAACAGTCCTGCAGAGTTTGAACTTTACGAAAACACCTGATTGATTAATATTTACCGATGCTCTTTTTTTTAATGAAAGATACTTTAGAACCTTCTTACTTATTTCTAAGAGAAACATTAAGACATTTCAAATTTTTAAGGATTTTCCAGCTAAACAAGAAGAAATCACACCTTTTTAAATAATATTAAAAATAAAACTATAACTTTTAGATTAAACAATTTACTGTATGAGCGGCTTCTGTGTAAATAATTTAAAAATGAACCGTGTTCCTAAAAGCAGAGGTGTCAAGTAACAAAGTACAAATACTTGTTACTGTACTTAAGTTAACTTTTTAGGTATCTATTCTTTACTCCATTACTTCTACTTATTACATTTTCATCTGTACTTTCTATTCCTAACATTTTTAAATCAAACGTTACTTGTTACTCTTGGCTTCGGTTTAATGTTTCTAAACATCTATTCCCGTATTGGAATAGATATTTACTGAGTCCCTTTTATACTTTAAGGAGTTTTTGAAGCACATATTTTTCACTTTTACTTGAGTAAAGAGGTCAAGTTGATACTTCAACTTTTACCAGAGTATTTTTAAACTGCAGTATCTATACTTCTACTTAAATAACAAATGTGTGAACTTTAGACACCACTGCCTAAAAGTAATTACTCTTTTCCATTTTGAACTAAATATTTGATAAAGATATAAACTTATTAGTTACCTTTAATTAGAATAAAATAGGCAGCTTTAAATAATGGAGATATAATTAAAGTGTAAAGTTATATGAAAGCATTTGGTTCAAAATGATCTTCAGCGTTTAACTGAAACTAACTGGTTTGCTGATCATGGTTTTCATTAGATTTTATAGAATCTTCTTTTTTTTTCCCTTTTCTTCTTCTGTTTTTCTGCTCTATTTACATTGCAGTGTCCATATAAACTGTAAAACTCCCTGCATAATTATAATAAAGCAATTTATATGCTTGAATCAAGTGTAGCAGTATGGAAATTACTATACTGCTCAACGTATGCAAGTAAAATCTGTTGTGCTCTTTTTGGCATCAAGACAATTATTCTTATTGCCACATTGCCAGACAGGACACTGTTAAAAAAAATTATAGAATTACAGGGAAAGATGAAAAGATTCAGGGAGAAATAAACTTTTTTTTTAAAGGAAAATTAATCGGATTCATCAGCAGCTTTGACCTCTGAAATCAGAGCATCCTTCATGTTTTTCATTTCCTCCATCAGGGTTGATCTCAGACCTGTGAGTCCTCCGCCCCCTGCTGGACATTAGCGGAATTACCTGATTCCGTTCATGATTTTTTCCTTCTTCCAGACATCAGCAGGAAACAACATTACGGAACAGGATTAGGTCCACTGAAGAAATAAAAAAAGTTAACCGATTTTTAAATATTAGTTCAGTTTAATATGGGAAATAGTTCAACATTCTGACTTTAATCTCAGAATTGTGGATCTGAAAGGGGAACGCCGTTTTTTTCCATTGGTCCTTGATTTCCCGTTATTCCATCATGTTCTACTCTCCCATCTGAGTTTAGTGTCATCTGGAGCCGTTCTGAAGATATTCCGTTAGCTTATATCCAGTAACGTCTTCCTATGGGCAACGACTTGAAGGCACAAACTAAACTGTTAATCATTTATTCTTTATGGTACGGCAGCATTCAGAACATGGAGGCCAATCACTGTCCCCCAGACACCCGCCGTTAGATTTTATATATTTATATTTTTTTTAAACAAAGCGGCGTGTGTGTGACGTCATCCGCGTGCCGGACTGTAGTAGTGACAGGCAGCCCGGGCCACAGGCGGCTACGCTCTACCCCTTCTATTCATTCTAGCTCATCTGAATCGTCCAATTCCATCTGGAGAGCGAGATCATCTGTGGTAGCAGCACCAGACATCAGGAAGAATGAACGGTAGCCGGCGCACGGATGACGTCATACAGGCGCCGCTTTGTTCTTTAACCAGCCTTTGGAAGCGCTTCATCATGATGGGAGTCAGAGCAACAGGCTGCTAAACATTGAGTGACTGAGGCTTCTTTGGGACTGGAATAATGGAGGCAGACTTGAAGCATGCTGGCACTATGGATTAATCCAGGCAGGTGTTAAAGATGTCTGTGAGGACACCAGCTGCTGCAGGTAAGTTAGGAACTTTCCAGAGGAAATGCATTTCACAAGGCTTCAAGGTCAATCAGAAGAAAACCAAAACTTTATTCACATCAACAGAACCCGAGCAGAAAATAAAAACATTCAGAGAGAAGCAGCAGCTGCTGATAATCAACACGAAGTAAAACAAAGTCCTGCTTTATCCCAGATCCTCTTCAGGCTCCTGCAGAGGTCTGGCTGCTCCTTCTCTGGACAGCCGGTCAGCCTCCTCGTTTCCACGGTACCCTGAGTGGCCAGGGATGTGCAACTGGAGGAGGAGGAGGAGGAAGAAAACATCAGGCGCACGTTAGAACCTCTGGGACTAAAAGCTGTCCTGCTGATCCGGTGCTGATATTTACCCAGACCACCTGCAGCTCCGAGTTCAGAAGGTCCAGCTTCATGAAGTCCTCTTTGTTGGTGATCTCTCCTCCAGATTTCAGCCTCCAACCGTTCAGCTTCCAGTTCTTCACCCAACTGGTCACACCTGCGGAACCAAAGCCAGACGGTCATCTCCAGGTGCTCCTCAGGTCCACGGAGCAGAGTGGCTCACCGTTGATGGTGAACTTGCTGTCTGTGTAGAGAACCAGCTTCTGGATGTGGTTCTGTTTGGCCAGCTCCAGCGCTCTGCAGGCCGCCTGGTTCATGGAGGACAGAAGAAGAGCGTGGTAACGGCTAAACTTACATTATGACTAAAACAGACGCTCTTTGGATTTAATTAATGACTGATTTAAAAAAAGTTCAACTATGAATAATAAAATGTATTTTTATTTATTTAGTTTATTTATTACAGGAACAAAGAAACGAGAACCATCCGGTCAGCCAGGAATCATCAATGGATCATTATTTATACCTAAAACTAATACGTTTATGGTGATTTAATGAATTCGGCTTTAATCAGTAAAAAGACAAAAATTATTTTCATTGCGATAAGTGAGTCTGGGAGCGACCATTTTAGCCCAAATATAGTAACCCCTCCCTCCTGCCATCTTCCGGCAGTGACGTCACGGTGCGGTAAGCCTTTGACAAACATGGATGCCTCCAGTAAAACACATTCAGATGAAAATGACTGAATTATAAAACACTGATCATTTATTGAACAGGATGGAATAATTTCAGATTTACAGAACTTTCAGAAGTTTGAATTCTGAATATGAGCGACTTTTCCCTTAAAAGAGCACAGAAACTCGAAATGACCACTAGAGGGCACCACCTGATGGTTTTACACTGGTTGGAAGGTTCTGGATTAAGGGGATTCATCCTTGTTCTATTAATGTGAGTTAAAGGAAATGTCAGTTTAAAGTTGTAGGGAACTAATATTGAAATTTCAAATTATTCTGGCTTAAACATGTATATAAATGTTCTCATTATCAGTAAATAATTTTAAAATTTCAATAAAAATAAAAAAATTGTGTCTTAAAATCATTTTTTTCCGTTATCTTCTGCAGGCCAGTTAGTTCTATGTCAGCCTGAACACCTAAATTCATCCAATCATATATCAACGGTCATCTGTCAATCAAATGTTTTCGGTCATAGCATCTTGATTCATGTGTCTCAGCTAATATACGCAACGGTTGAAACCAGAATCCTTTCCTTTCCCATTGAGTTGCGTCCCAGTGTTCACGGGGATGGACGTCTGTGTCTTCGGCAGGCGTAGAGCTAACAGAACTGACAGCGTTGCGAGGCAAGGGCTCAAACATGTACGGCTGGAAGCCTTCTACACCAAACCAAGCTTCTGCCGCCCTGGCGTCCTCTTCCACAACATCTTTGTCCCCGCTTTCCTCCTCTAAATAAAAAATGGATGACGGAGGAGACTCATCCACGACCTCCGACACTAAACTCTCCTCCTCTTGCATGTTTCCGCTGTCCATAGCGTTCCTTGACAGCGTCGTTTCTAAGTCACCAATTTAGTGCTACTTGGTCCCAATGGAATTTCCCATTGGGAACCTGCTAGCAGGTAAACCAGCCACAACAAAACTTGCTTACGAACTTTCCGCCACAACAATCCCGCCCCCTTGATTAACGACCAATCACATTCACTTTATTCATTAACTGTAAAGTCCAACACCACTCCGGAGAATTCGTATAAATGGTATAAATAATGACTTCTCCTTTCATTGGAGCAGGACGCCTGCATTTCCTGGATCTGGTTTCAGGTCTTCGGAACCAAACCTGAGGGATGGTTGGTTTTTAGCTCCTGAAGGGGACCTTCCATCCAGAACAAAGGAGGTCCGATAACCCGGCCCACCCGGAAACGATGCATGAACCATTTGTGGCTCCTAACAGGTTTCTGGGGCCCTTTGTGAGATCAAGAGAGCTGGATCTGTTTCCGAGGGGCCACATGGTGGGCGGGTCTTACCTGTATCTCTGCTCTCTGATTGGTCTGTCGCCCGTGCAGCCGCTCTGCTACGTTCCTGAGCGACAGCAGCAGCGTGTTAGTTCTCAGCAGTGGACTGCCGGTGTGTCTGTGTGTGAGGACTCACAGTGGGTGGTTCCGGCCCCAGTACACCCCGATGCCGGCTCGGGCCCCGGCCCGTCCATTGGCTGAGCAGCAGCCGTCGGTGTAGACCACCACAGCGTCGCCTGGAAGGACAGCAGCAGGGTCAGACTCTGAGGGAGCAGAGGATGAAGATCCTGACCATCATCATCATCATCGTACCCATGTAGGTGAACCCGTCTTTGCTTCCTGATGAAGAGCTCTCTACCGGTTTGGCCCGTTTAACCTGAGGTTCCGCCTCCTGCTCAGGGTGGGGCCGCTTCCTTCCCAGCGGGATGTACTCCAGCGGCTCCGGACCTCGTTTGGGAAGCAGACAGAGGTCCGTTTCTCCACCCGAGCTCGCTGGTGAGAAACAGAACCCGTCGGCCCGGCATCAGAACTGCTCCAGAGAACCGGAGGAACGGGACCGGGTACAGGAAGTTTCCTCTGACGGTCAGAACCTGAGGAGGTTTTTAGTTTTCCGGCTCTCAGTTAGCGGATATCTGGATCATCTCACCTGTGCTTTGGTCCGGAACAGCGGGCGGCTCTACTCCTCGGACGAACGCCCAGGCGTCTCGCTCTGATCCAAACTTCTTAAAAGATGCAGCCGGAAATTTTTCCACCTGGACCTTACACTCATCCCTGAAACAACCAGAACCAGCAAAGTCCTCAACACATCGCTGCTAAACATGTTCCTGAAGCTCAGACGGTTCTGCTCACTACCTGCCCCAGTTACTATAGCAACATGCTTTTTTTCCACAATCAGTTAGGAATCGATCAGAGAGTGCTGAGAGAGCGACACGCCCTCACTGCCATGAACTCCCAGCAAATATCAGCTGTGGAAGGTTCTGGAGAAACCGGACCTGAAGGTTCTGATAAACCTGTCAGATACAGAAACACTGCAGACCCTTAAAGATCTACATTTAGACACTAAAATTTTCACAACTACTGAAATACAAACTTTCAGTCATCAGAACCTTCCAGCAGGCCGAGAATGTCCCAACTAAAACAGAAGGGAAGATGCTCTCCAAATCTGCGGATACCCAAACTGGGCATTTGTCAGATCAGCAAGGAAATCCAAAAGACACGCAGCAGAACATAACGGTGAGAAGAGTAAACGCAAAAACATCGCCATCCCATATGTTGCTGGAGTCTCCTGAGTGCTAAAGCAGCCGGACCGACCGCGGCGTCCACGGTTCTCTTCTGAGGTTCTGCTTCTGTTCCTTTTTTCCTGCAGTTCAATGCAGTGAGGAATGCTCTGATCAGCTCAGATTCCAGCTTTCAAAAACCTTAAATGCAGCGATAGAGTTGATTCCTACCTGCTTTTAGCCAGGCCAACAATTCCCTCTAACTCACTTTCAGAGACCTAGACAGGTATGGGGCATTGCAGGCTAACAGAGAAGCCAAAAGACCCCCATTCCAAAGGGGGGGACCCGTTCATCCGTTTCTATTTGCATGTTTTCTAAACTAAAACCAGGCTTTGTTGGGCTGCTGGATAAAACCTGGAACTAAATGCTATTTCTGACATTTTGACTTGAAAAATCTTCCTGGATGGAAGAGAAACGTCTTCAAACTTGGAAACAAAGTCCAGAGGATTGATATCTTTACTTTCTTTTTTTTTTATTAAACACCAGGAGGTGCTGATATTCACTCTTCAAGATAATTTCTTCTTATCAGCATTAAATTCGATTTCAATTCAGTTTATTTCTATAGCTCCAATTCACATCATGTCATCTCAGGTCACTTTCCAGTTCACCAGATCATCCAGTCAGATTGATTCAAAGTTCTCTATCTAAGGAAAACCAGCTGATTGCATCGACTCATTGACTCTTCAGTAATCCCTCACACTAAGCATGCTTGTAGCGACAGTGGAGAGGAAAAAGTCCCTTTGAACAGGAAGAAACCTCCAGCAGAACCAGGCTCAGTGTGAGCGGCCATCTGCTGAGGCCCACTGGGGTTCAAGGAGACAGAAGCAGACATAGAAAAAGAAGCATAGATACAAAAGGCAACTGTAATTTACACAGTAAAGGAGGAAATCGCCATAGCAACCAGCATCTCTGTCTGGTCTGTAGTTCTGCCGAGGTCCAAGGCCAGGTTGCTATAGCAACTGGGCTGGGGCAGCAGCCCTCAGCTCATCTCTATTGTGGCTAGTTGGCTGCTGTCGCCATGGTGACTGGTACTTTAGTCAGTACCAGGTCCGGTTGGACGTGGTAGGTTTTGAAGGAAGCGTGATGCTCTGCCGTCTCCTCTCCTCCTCATTTCCACAAACTCTAAACAGGCTTCAAATCTGCAGTTTTCCTTTATGCCAGTGATTTATTACCGCACTTTTTTCTTCCACTAAACTTCTCAGCACCTCTTCCTGTTTTGGAGGCTGTCATGGACTTTCTGCCAGACTGAAAACATTATTCTGACTTAATATCGGATAGGATCCCTGGTTTTCATCAGTTCTGAGCCAGAATTAACAGATATAAACACTTCAAACATTTTATTATGGGCGAACTAGATGCCTTTGATTAGTATTATTGAAAATTAAACATTTTAATAGGTACAGTACTTTACTGAGTCGTGCCCTTGCAAGTATGTCAGTAAGAGATTAGCTCAGAATGACGTTTAAGTTGCTTTGATCGGATTCTGGTTCTGAAAGTTAATGTTCCAAACAGGTGAATCTGACCGGAAAGACCCTCACCAAGACCCGTAGACTCCGGGTTTCACTCCCTTTCTCACGGCGTAGAAGAACTTTCCTTTCGTCTTAGGCATGTCTGAAGAGCTGCAGAACCTCCTGAGTAAAGTTCGGACTGGAACCCAGAACCGAAACATCACCAGAACCAACAGACTGCCATGGTGGGTTCACTGGGGAAGTCGAACGTAAACCACAGACATCAGACAACTACGAACAAGACTATTACTGCTACTCTCGCGATACTTTATCTCATCTACGGCTTTATTTTAGTAAGTCTCGCGATG
Source organism: Cyprinodon diabolis (assembly GCA_030533445.1). Taxonomy (NCBI): domain Eukaryota; kingdom Metazoa; phylum Chordata; class Actinopteri; order Cyprinodontiformes; family Cyprinodontidae; genus Cyprinodon; species Cyprinodon diabolis. The sequence continues at coordinate 1,513,133 of CM060076.1, read as the reverse complement.
CTTGAATGCACCAACGCGATTGGATTAATTCAACTCTCGCGAGGATCCGGTCTCTTCCTAGGCCGTCACTGACACAGGTTAGTCGTGTTATTTTCAGAGGAGAGCAGTTTTCTGACTTCTAATGTCATTTAAAGACGTTTTGTTGCTAGTTTAACTACTATAACGCAATAATTGGCGACTGATACCTCAGATTACGATATTTGCGGCAGCGGATGGCTGTGTTAAAGCTGTATTAAAAGCGGAGTAGCGGAGGGGTTGTGTTAGCGGGAGAAGCTAGGCCGAGCGTGTGTCCAGCCCGCTAACTGCTGCTGGGCATCAAACTGGGAAGAACCGGGGAACTGGTCCGAGGGTTTTACCAAATAATTGGCAAACTGGGTCCAGTTTACTGGACCTTCAGGGGGAAGCTTGACCCAGCATGGCGTAGCTAACCGCTGGAGGGGAAAGAAAAACCAGTTAGCATTTACCAGAGGAAACTTTCTGACCAGTACAATCTGCTCTGAAAACATTTTTTATTTTCAGTCTGGGTCAGATTTAAAAATTTAAGTACCAGAGTTTAGCCGCACAGACTTCTGATCTGAGCTGGTTCGTTTTTAATGGGTTCTGGGTCAGATCTAAATTTTCTGCTCTCTGTTGGTCCTGAAACCTTTTATGTGATCCTCATGTCTTCTTGTTTCTGCAGAGACTAAGGCCATGTTCAGTACCAGCGCCAAGATCGTGAAGCCCAATGGCGAAAAGCCCGATGAGTTCGAGTCTGGGATCTCCCAGGTAGGAAAAACCCGCTTGTTAAAGATCCACAGGATCCTGCTTCATTTCATAGCTGTGATTCTGGTGTTAATTTGTAATCTGGATCTTTCTTCAGGCTCTGCTCGAGCTGGAGATGAACTCTGATCTGAAAGCTCAGCTGAGAGAACTTCACATCACAGCAGCCAAGGTAGGAGCTCATCTGATGGGTGTGAACCTCCGACATGGACATCCAGGAGTCCTTCTCCTGGCTCTGTCCTGGTGGCGTATGGGAGCGTAGCTCCGGCTCGGACGTCCATTCCCGTTCCACGGTGTCGGACAGAAAGCTCCGTCCCCGGCTGCCGGCCGGCGAGGACGAGCGTCCTGTATATTCCTACACCTTCCCAGAGTCCTTTGGGCCGTTACTGGGGAGCTAAACCATGCAGGACACAGACCTTCATGTTCTGATGTTTGTTTCTGATCATCTGATGGTGGAGAGGACGGTCCTGGAAGCTGCTTCCTTCACTGTTATCTTTGTTCTAGGAAATCGAGGTTGGTGGCAGCAGGAAAGCCATCATCATCTTCGTTCCTGTTCCTCAGCTTAAGTCCTTTCAGAAGATCCAGGTGCGTCTGGTGAGGGAGCTGGAGAAGAAGTTCAGCGGGAAGCATGTGGTCTTCATTGCACAGGTGAGAGGGGAGAAGTAGGCGGCGTCTGCAGATGGCTGCGTGTTGATAAGTCAGATAGAAGCAGAGAGGTGTCTGTTACGAGGCGATGAGAATGAAGCAGCAGTTCAGACAATAGCTGTGTCCTTCTGCCTCAGAGGGTTAGATGCTTTAGAAAAGCATCCGGCAGAGTCAGAAGGTTGTTTCCTGTTGGCTCTAAGCTGTATGTCTCAGATGGAAAGGTCCTCACAAAAGCAGTAATATGCTTCAGACTAGGGCTGGGCGATATGAAGATCTGACTTATATTTGGGCTATAATCAAGAGATGTTAAAACTACCTTCAAAAACCATAAATATATTCATTGAAACTTTGGTATCAAATAGAAAACATTTTATTTTATCCAGATCAAACGGGAAAGCAAAAAACACACAATACAAAATAAAATGGAAAATAAAAAAAGGCTTTTGTGCATAATTGAAAAAAAATGTCAAATTACAAGAACAAGATCAGAGCGTCTCCAAACTATTTGCATTGATCTTTACATGCTGGTCATTTTTAAGAAGCACATTGATTAATTTCACAGGGGAGAAATTTACTGATTACACCAGTTTTAATAGTCAAAAGATAAATACACATATGACAGCTTTTTTTTTTTATATATATAGTGGGATTATTGCACTGGGTGTCAGATGTTGACACAGAGTATTAAATAGTAATTATTCTCCATTGCAGCAGTTGTAGTGTCTCATTGTAGAGTCTGGTTGCAGCAGGATGAATGACCTGCAGTAGCGCTCCTTTTTCCAAACAGGCTGTAAAAGTCTTTGACTAAAGGACCGGCTCAGCTCCTCTCCAGTCTGCTGCAGAGGTTGGAAGGTGGCGTCCATGATGGATGGAAGCTTGAACAGCACCCTCCTCTCAGCCACTGAGTCCAGAAGGCAGCCTAGGACAGAAACAGCCTTTCTCAGCAGTTTGTTCAGTCTCTTTCTGTCCAAGTTTAGAAAACGCCTGTAGAACCTCTGAGCAACACATCACAGGTAGTCGAGCATCTAAAAAAATATTGAAATAGCGTCTGATTTCCCTGATGTGCAGAGTTTACAACGTTCTTTGTTTTTAGAAAGCGAATTTATTTTTCTGCTTCCTTTTGCTGCAGCGGTTTTCGTGGCACGTCTTAAAAATTGGCGCTTTTTGTTTGACATCCTTGGAGTGAAATCCAGACCGCTGCTGTCGCCATATTTCATTCAGCGGTTGCTGTATAGTGCGAGAAAATAATTCTGTTTGGAGGAGGGTTTATGATGCATTCAAAGTGTGTGGGGAAAAATAAAATTGTGAAATTTGGGTTCCTTAAAATGCATTTAATTCCTCAATAGGAAACTAATTGGAAGTAAAATGTCTTCGTTTGTCTTTAAATCGTTTCCACCTCATAAATAGGATTTTATTTTTGTAATCCAGATCAAACAATAGAATAATTGATTTTTTTTTTCTTCATTTACTGAACGGTTCGCTAGAACCAGTAAAAACGATGTTGCTGTCGGACCGTAGGGGGATGCGGCACTAACTTTACATCAAGACAACGCGGAGAAATGGAAGGAAAACTGTGTATCCAGAGTTTGTTGCGCCGCTAAAAGCAGGACCAGGGAATGTAGATGAGGAACCATGGGATCAAAGCACAGTTATATTTTTTAGCTTTCTTCCTTTTTCAATATTTGAATAATTTTTACTGAGCCAGAAAGTGATGGTTTGAATTTAAACATTTGGGTCGATTTCTTACTACCAGGTTTTTTTTTCCTGTATTTATGTTGAAGTTGGTCTTAACTTTTTATTTCAGGTTGATTTAGATCTTAAAATGTCTTGAATTTGACTTTAAACTGTAGGAATCCTGGTTTTTTGGAGCTCGGCACCAATGATCCTGTTTTTCCAGGTGACGCTCCTTCAAATGCTTTTATCTAACCTGACAAGTTTTCGGCTAATTTACTAAATATTAAAATCAACAGCAGTTAATGAAAGACTCATTAATATTAGTGTCTGTGGATCTCTGGCTCAGGTGGAACCTTTAAAGGTCTGATTGGACCGCGGTTGTTCTGGGATAACCTGATGTCTGCATCTCTAGATGTTCCTTGATTGTCTGTCGACATGGACATCCAGGAGTCCTTCTCCTGGCTCTGTCCTGGTGGCGTATGGGAGCGTAGCTCCGGCTCGGACGTCCATTCCCGTTCCACGGTGTCGGAGAGAAAGCTCCGTCCCCGGCTGCCGGCCGGCGAGGACGAGCGTCCTGTATATTCCTACACCTTCCCAGAGTCCTTTGGGCCGTTACTGGGGAGCTAAACCATGCAGGACACAGACCTTCATGTTGTCAGAACTTCCTGGTTCGGTTCTGGCTCATTAATTCTGCCTTGTTTCTGGTTTCAGAGGAGAATTCTGCCCAAACCCACCAGGAAAAGCCGCACGAAGAACAAGCAGAAGCGTCCCAGGAGGTGAGTGGATCGGAACCGATTCCAGCCGATATTTAACGCTGATCAAGGCTGTTTGGAGAGATGATGGAGAAGAACATGATGGTGATGTTGAATCAAATCATCGGTGAATTTATGGTTAAATTTAAGGGCACATTAGTTTTGATTTTTAGTTTTACTGCTGTTTGCTTTTCCTTTTTTAAATGTCATAAACTCATCGATCAGACGAGTTTATGACAGGAATGATGACCTGAAAGTAGGCGGAGCTCCGGGGTCTGCAGACTTCAACAGTCATTCCTTCAGAATCTGATTGGAATGGAGGAAAACAACGATTTCTAACCTCAAACGTAAACATCGTGTCCGTAAAAATTCCCAGCAGGATCACTAGAAAATATGAAGCAGTAGAACCGTCCTGACCTGGATCAGGTCGGACCTGGAGCTGCTGTCCCATCAGAAACAGGAAGGAGGATGGTTCAGTCTGAATGTACCGGATGAGGGAATGTCTGCTTTCCCGTTAACTCCGGGACATCTGGAGAAGAGCGGTTCAGTTTTCCTGTTTTTCCTGTTTCTCTCGCTGCAGGAACATCACACCTCAGCTTTAGTCGCATCCTTTAGGAAGGTTCCTGTTTGTATCTCTGGGTGACTGTCCGTTTGATCGGTTCATTCAAGGCTGATCTGAGCATGTGCAGTGATGATGTCAGACCAGTGATGTCAACATCTGATCTGTCGGCAAAGTCTGAGCCATTTCACGCTGGTTTAAGATGACGATGACCTTCGCTATCATCTCCTAAAGCACGACCGCTCTGGTTCTGGTTCCATTAATGAGCCGATAGATGGTGACAGGAACATTACAGACCTGTTTAAAATTCTGCAGGAAGGCGTGTGATTGGTCAGAACTCGGACCAAACTTCCTGGTTTTAGCGATTGTCAAATTCTTTTTCTGTGCAGAATTCTTGTTCTGGTTTCTGGGTCCAGTTTTCCGACATGGACATCCAGGAGTCCTTCTCCTGGCTCTGTCCTGGTGGCGTATGGGAGCGTAGCTCCGGCTCGGACGTCCATTCCCGTTCCACGGTGTCGGACATAAAGCTCCGTCCCCGGCTGCCGGCCGGCGAGGACGAGCGTCCTGTATATTCCTACACCTTCCCAGAGTCCTTTGGGCCGTTACTGGGGAGCTAAACCATGCAGGACACAGACCTTCTGCAGAACATTTGGTTTTAAACTGTTTGGTTCGGTTCTGGTTCCAGTCTGTTAGAACTCTTAACGGTTTCTCCGTCCCGCAGCCGTACGTTGACCTCCGTCCACGACGCCATCCTGGAGGACCTGGTGTTCCCGAGCGAGATCGTGGGTAAGAGGATCAGAGTGAAGCTGGACAGCAGCCGGCTCATCAAGGTCCACCTGGACAAGGCTCAGCAGAACAACGTGGAACACAAAGTGAGTTTCTGTTCAGAGAAGCTTCCTTAGCTCAGGCTGATCCAACACGCGCTTTTCCAGGTTTTCCAGGTCCGGATATGTTTGGGTTCAGTTTCCAGGCTGTTTTCCTACAGCGAACCAGGGTTCTAATGTTTCTGTCCTGATTGGATGTTGAATGATTCCCACATTTTTCCATACCTGAGAAAATTAACCTGAACTGACTGTATTCTGTAAATGTCATGCTGATGACTTTTATAGTTCAGTTGCTATGGCTACGGAGGACGTAACCATAGCAACTGTACTAGGATGAGTTTTCCGACATGGACATCCAGGAGTCCTTCTCCTGGCTCTGTCCTGGTGGCGTATGGGAGCGTAGCTCCGGCTCGGACGTCCATTCCCGTTCCACGGTGTCGGACAGAAAGCTCCGTCCCCGGCCGCCGGCCGGCGAGGACGAGCGTCCTGTATATTCCTACACCTTCCCAGAGTCCTTTGGGCCGTTACTGGGGAGCTAAACCATGCAGGACACAGACCTTCAGCAGAACTCCGGTTCTGGTCGGAGGTTTTTCCAGCCTTGTGAACCATGCCGTCCTGTCCGGGTTCTGGTTCTCGTTGATCCGTCTCCTCCTCTGTTCCAGGTGGAGACCTTCTCCGGAGTCTACAAGAAGCTCACAGGGAAAGACGTTGTGTTTGAATTCCCAGAATTCCAGCTGTAAATGCGCAGGACAGAATAAATGTGTTCACCGTCAGTTTGGCTCCTTTGTGCTGTTTACCGGTTGTAACCTGTTCTACTCTGGCGCCCCCTGTTGGCCAATGTTGATAATCTTAAAGAGGGCATAAATAAACAAGGATTCTTCTTCCTCTCTGGAAACCACAGCAGCATGGTGGGGGGCAGCACCATCTCGCTGCAGAGCTGAGTCCCACCTGGTTTTTAGACAGGGTTCCTGCGGGTCCTTAAAAAGTCTTAAAAGGCATTGAATTCTTAAAAATAAAACTAAGGTATAATTAATTGGTATTAAAAATTCTTAAATCCGTCTTTTGTAGGTCTTAATTTTTAAAACATCATAAATAGGATTATTTTTATTATGATTTCATTTTTGTAATCTAAATAAAACATTAAAATTGACCTTTTTTTTATTTAAAATAACGTCTCGCCATTATTGCTTCCGTCCCGATAGCGGAACCAATAAGGTGTTGTTGCTACCGGGACATTTGGGAGATGCACCATTAACTTTTTGTCTGGAAAATATGATCAAGTGTAAATGTAACCAAAATTGTCTCCAGCCAAGAGTTTCCTCCACGGCTAAAACCAGGGAACATACATGAGGCTCAGTGGATTTATGCTAGAAGTCATTCAAGCTCAGAACGATGGGAATTAAGGCAGTGGAGTCGCACATGCGAAGCACGAAACACAAAGCGTTAAAATGGAGTTACAGAGAAACAGCCGGTATTTCTCAGTTTAGTTCCACCCTTGTCTCTGCAACGCCTCCACTTATCACCAAATCAAACACACTAAGAAAACCATACAAAGAAAAATAGCTGCAAAAAAGACTGGTTATGTTGGGGCTTTAAGACTGATTTTGTTTTGTTCCCTGCTAAAACAAAGTTTGTGAAATCAGTTAAATAATTGTTAAAATATATCTGTCATTTGTGTGTTTTTAGCTTTCTTCCTGTATGGGAAGCTTTTCAACATTTGAAACATTAGTGCAGTGGTTTATGTTAAAATAAACCTTTGGGTTAAGTTGTAGCAAGCAGATTTTTCTTGTGTTTCTTTAAATTTTTATTTCAAGTGGCATTAAAAAGTCTTGAATTTCACTTGCCTTATGCTGTAGGAACCCTGTTAGACGTACAGTGTGAGCAGGCAGATCGCATCAGGGAAGAGAAACGTCTTCAAACGTGGGGGGAAAAAGTCCAGTGGATTGATTTAAATTACTTCTGGAAGGATAAAATCATGCGGTGTATGCCCGGCTTTAACGAATCTGTTTAAACCCAGATTAAATCACCTGAGGGCTTTCCCTATTACCTTTAAGGTCAACCATTATCCCCCGATCTGACAAATGGTTTTATGGCCTCCCTGAGCTTCATGTTCAGCAGAATCTCATTAATCTAAACAGTTCTCCATTACCAGGCGACCAAAGAAGGAGAACTCTGGATTATCCTGGGATGGTCTGTTTGCTCCCCGTGGGAAATCCTGAGTGACGGCTGTAAAGGCAGCTGAGGTTCGGCCGTTTCCACAGAGAGGAAACATCTTTTATGGCCTCATATCGACCAATATTAGTGAATGAAGCTTAATCAATCGGGTGATTAACCCAACTGGAGGCGACTGGGAAGATACAAGAACCAGAAACGTTAAGAGCTTTTAATGCGTTAAGTTGAACGCATCTTCCTTGGGTTCGGGTGGAAGCAGTGGGTCAGAATAAAGAAAATCAGTAAAGACATTTTTAATTATCTGTTACAGAATTTAACACTGAAATAGAATGAAGTTTTTATGCATCCATGTTATACATTGAATTTTTAAATACAAAAAATGTAAAAATGTTTCCATTTTAAAATCTAAAGTGTTTTTGAAGTACAGAACAACAATCTTTCAGTTTGGTTTATAGATAATTTCCTGATTCCCATATTTTCTCAAACACCTGAACTGAGTGTTTTTTGTTTTTCTTTTTTCTGTCTTAATGTTGGCAGTGGGCTTTAGGCTGCCCTGCAAGGCTTTAAACCTGGGTTTAACCGGAGACTAAGCCATTCTCAAGCACATATCAAGGAGCTCATTCTGAGCCTGGATCCAGATTTATTGTTGATTCTGTTCATGGTGGAGAATCCTGCTTCACAGCAGCAGGTTGAGCCAAACATCCTCTAAATGTGCAGGGTCATCTTTGAGCACGCCATTTCACTTTTCTTTCACCAGTTCACCGCAGTTCTTCCAGCAGTCCACACTTTCTCTGCTCTCTTTTTCTCATCGTCTTCTCCTTCTTTCCCATCGCCCGGCTTGCCACAGGTTTGCCTGCTGTGTCTAAAAGTAGCAGCAGCAGCAACCCAGACTGACAGCTCATTGGCTCATTTGGATCACGTGCAGCCTGGAGCCGGACGCTCCCCAGGGCTTTACCGTATTTTTTATAAATGTTTTAGATCAGGTTGGGTCCGATTAGCCAGCAGGTGGGTCCCCTAATCCCTGACCTCTGGATTAGAGCATTGCGGTTGGGTGCCGTAGGTTTAAACCCCACAGACTTCCACTCTGGGTCCCTGAGCAAGACCCTTAACCCCACACTGCTCCCATTAAATGCAGAGGGGGGGGTTCTCCAGTGTGAGAATAATATATTTCAATTATCATTATTATGAATGTAAAAGTTTATCAAAAATAATTTTCACGTTTCTTTCATTTAGTAAACTTTCTTTGCATTGAACATTTTTTTTCTCACATTTAGTGCCAAAAAAAAATAAAGATTAATCTTTAACCTATTTAGTCTATGTCTAAATAATATTTTTTTAAATCTAAATCAAAACATGTATTTTTGTTAAATAAAAAAATAAAATAAAAATAAGATTAAAAAAAGCCTGGAGCCGGACGCTCCGGAGGGCTTTACCGTATTAACAGGAGAAGAGGCGCAAGTGAAATTAGACAGTGTTGTCAGACAACATGCTGTAATTTATAAATGTTTTAAATTTGGTTGTTAGCCCACTAATCCGTGACCTCTGGTCTAATTTATCCCTTTAGTTTGGTGTGAAAAATAGACTTTAAACTACCTCAACGGGCGTGCATCCCTTTAGTCACGTACTAAAAACTTTGTGTCACTAAAGGGATGCACGCCCGTTGAGGTAGTTTAAAGTCTATTTTTCACACCAAACTAATTGGATAAAAGCAAATCTGACGTTCTGCGAATGCGTATTGACCAAAGGTATGCTGGTCTGACAGAACTAGAACTTGAAGTATGAGCTGGACAGTTCTAAAAAAAACTATATCTTCTGAAAATTCTGTCTTTTTGACCCACTTTCTTGAAACGAAACTCGTCCATAACAGACGTAAACTTTTAGTCTTTATTAGATTCTGGCAACGGAGAATAAAAACCCAGAACCGTAGAAAACACCGGGTTCTTGACTCGGTACCGGGTCCGGTACCATCAATGCAGCTTGAAGTAGGTCCAATGGACCCCAGGTTGCTCTGATGGTGACCTGTATCACTGGCCATAGTTACCATGGTAACTGAAGGCAGTTTGGGTCGGTACCAAGTCCTGCAGAGTCTCCATACAACTTGTCAGCAGAACGAAGCATGAAGTGATCCAGGATGTCCTGGTAGACCAGGGAGCTGGAACCCTGTGGGCCGAACCAGCAGGTGAGGGACACCAGGACATCCTGGACTGGAAATCGTGCTTCTTCGGAATCCAGAATCTTGTTTTCTCAGCTTTTCCTGAAGCAGTTTTCCTTCCAATGAACTTCTGAAACGTTCCTGGAAGAAGCAACCAGGAACAACCTGCTGGTCTGGCTGTGAGGTTTACTGGCCGAGCCGCTGGGAAGGATGTCCATGGCCGTCCCTGTGAACGAACCGGATGGAACCGGTTCTGGACCTGAGCGGGAGAGAATCCGTTTAGGACTCGCTCAGTCCGGTCTTAAGCTAATTATCTGCAGTCTATGGGCTGAGGTTGGCGGCGCCCCCTGCTGGCCGGCTGGGCTGCAGGATGTCCTCCAGGAGGATCTGGTTGGACTCTTTCCACTGCCGGTAGGTCGGAGCCTGCAGGTCCGGCTGCTTCATGATCTGCTCCATCAGCTGCAGCTCCAACTCCTTCGCCTGAACAACATCCACAAATTACAGATCATCAACCAACATTTCTTCTGTTTACACTTCCTGTGTATGGGCTAGGATTGAGGGAAGCCCCGCCCACAACAACAAGACACGCCCCCACCCAAACTAAAGGGCATTTCACAGGGCTTATGCAGGATTGAGTTACTTTTTAATACCTTTACAATTCATTTTAATGCACTCAACAAGTTCCTGTGACTCTCATATATATATATATATATACGTATATATGTATATAAAAATATGTATATATATATGTATGTATATATGTGTATATATCTATATATGTATGTATGTGTGTATATATATGTGTATATATATTTACATATACATATACACACATATATATATATAGATATATATATATATATAGATATATATATATATATCAGGCCTTAATTAAAAAACAATATTCAATGAATTTGAATGATTTTAAATGACCTGTGGAAACCCTGATTTCAGCTCACAGGAGAAAGTTTAACAGAAATCAAACTGGATACATTTGATCAAAAATCAATAGAAAATTAATCAAAACAGTTTATTTAAGGGGAAGCTGAATAAATCCTAATTTAACTGCAATCTATCTTAAATTAAGAAGATATGATTAATTGGCGGCTGCCTTCACTGCCTGCAGCAGAGTGGTTTCTGATCTGATCTGATCTGTTCGGATGTTTTGGGCTCAGATAGAAAGTTCCAGGTGTTCCTGACCTTTAAGGTGCTGCTGAGGATCCTCAGCAGGTGCAGCTTCTCGTTGACCTTCTCGTTGTGACTCCGGCGGAGAAACGAGGCCCGGAAGTCTCTCTGTCCGTTAGGAGACAGTCTGGCTGCCTTCAGGCCTTCATAGAGAGACTCCATCTCATCTGAGGGCCTCTCTGTGGAGGCAGGATGAGCACGGTGAGAGGAAGCAGCTGTCGTTGTCATGGTAACCGGGGGCAATGCAGGTAGGTACCTTCTGCCTCCTCTGGGATGCAGAGCTGGGGGTTCCTGGCTGCTTCACCCGGTGCTGGGAGGTCCACCATCAGGTGAAGGCTGCTGCTGGAGGATTGCGTTCTGGTTCTGCTCAGATTGCAGCCCTCTGAAGAGGTTCTGGTTCTGCTGTCTGAGGACTGGGACCCGCTGGGAGGAGGGGCCTCCTCTGCCTGTGAGGACAGGAAGGGAAAGCGCTCTGAATGCAGTTGTGTTTCTGCGTCTCTGCAGCAGGATGGAGAGCTGGGTTCAGTGGCGGCCTCTGGTTCCCTTTGGTCCGGTTCTGGGTGCAGGTCCCGGCAGGTGGGCTCAGGTGTGTCATTTTCCTGGTCGCTGTCTTCGCTGTAACTCCCTGCAGGGAGACGAGGGTTAGGAGGAGGAGTGGGAGAGAAGCGAGGAAGAGGAGGAGGTTCAGACCTTCAGCGTTGATGAGCTCGTTGGGTTCTGCCGCGTCACACAGCCTGCTGAGCCACCTGCAGACGGAGAGACGTCAGAGCAGCCATGAGCGGATCTGGACCCGGTTCTGGTCCATCAGTCCCACCGGAGCCAGACAGAACCGCACCGAGCTGCAGACCCACTTCCTGTTTGTCTAACGCTGAGAAGCCTTCCTGCATCTGTTACCATGGATACGGCTATCCACACCTGATTGGCCGGACTTCATCGAACAGGTTCACCGCTTTCAGGACAGTTTATTAAAAGAAACTTAGAATATGGAGTGAATTTTGATCCTTAATTGTCAGGGAAATTTCAGAAAAAAAGGAAATGGAATCCACAAGCAAAACATTTCTTAAACACGTAAAAACGGTATTAACAGTAATTCTGCTCTTCTAACATATTTAGTTTATTGAAATTAATATTTTTCGGTTTTATTTCTTCTTATATTTTTTTTAAATAGCATTTTTTTTAAACTTCAAAATGTTTTTTTCTCTTTGAGAATGGGTTTTGTAAATTCTTTTTGAAGTACTTTAATCTGAATAACTTTTACTGATCAGATTCTCCTCTCCTGTGGGGGCGGGGCTTTCCTCTGGAGGGAGGAGCAAAGATGCATTTCTATTGGTCTGCTGGATGTTAGCAACTACATTTTAATTGGTCAAGAGCAAGCGTTTGATTGGGTAAGAATGAGATTTGTGATAGAAAAGAATGAAATTAATAAAACTTAAACTGAAAAAAAAAAACTTTTTTTCAGATTTTATTTTATTTTTGCTTTCAAACGTTATTTTTCAAATTCCTCTTTAAAAATATATGATATTCGATGTGAGCAAAAATTCATTCATTCAATTTAATCTGAAAAAGAAAATGGACAAATTTGATCTGAAAATTATAAAAACAAATAAATTTAGAAAAAATAAGTTTTGAAGAAATTTGACGTGAAAAACTAATTATAAAAAAAGAAAATCTAAGAAAAAAAGTTCCTCTGAAAACCTTTTTTTTGTTCTTCATAATTCTATTTAATAGATTTCTTTTTGCACGCAACAAGAAACGCTTGTTTTGGGTTCCATAATCTGAATCACAAGTTCAAATATATCTCCCTAGCACAAACTTTTAGCCACAGACTCTTCTATGCATGAGGCCTCTGGCAACTTTCTTTAGATTTCTATTAATTCATATATTGAGTTTTGCTATTTATCCGATGAAAAATGTTTTTACTCAGTCTGTTTCACCTCCAAGGCCTCACAATGTATGAATGAGGAGTGTTTGCATCTATTCCCATAACGAGCCAGATTCTTTCTCAGGTTTATTCATAACATGTTTCTGTTTAACCAAAGTGTCTCTAATTTGTTCAAAAATAAATAAAAATCAATCCCCTGGACTTTGTTTCCAAGTTTGAAGACGTTTCTCTTCCATCCAGGAAGATTTTTCAATGCAAAAAGTCAGAAATAGCGTTTAGTTCCAGGTTTTATCCAGCAGCCCAACAAAGCCTGGTTTTACTCTACGCTACTCAAACTGTTTCTGACATTTTGAATTGAAAATGTTTCCTAAATGCGAAGCGAAACGTCTTCAAACTTGGAAACAAAGTCCAGTGGATTGTTTTTTTTCTTTTACTTTTTTAGAATGACTATGACCTGGATGACTGATAATCTTCACCAGCGTGTCTAATTAGTTTTGACTATGACTGCTTTCTGTTATTATAGATAGGGGAGACATATGCTGCAAAAATGATCTCAAAATGAGTAAAAATGTCTTAAATTAAGGCTATTTACCCTTAATTTGAGCAGGTAAATAAGATGATTTGCCAATGCACTGCAAAAAATGAAATCTAAATAAGTCATTTCTTCTTATAATAAGTGCATTTTTATCTTGAATTAAGGATGTAAGTGAGACACTTTGCCAATGGAACAAGACAATTTACACTTAAAATAAGAAAAAACAATTGCATTGTCTTATTTCAAGTGAGTTTTATCTAGATACCTTATTTTAAGAGTAAAAATACTCATTCCATTGGCAAATCATCTTATTTACCTGCTCAAATTAAGGGTAAATAGCCTTAATTTAAGACAGTTTTACTCATTTTGAGATCATTTTTACAGTGTGGAATGAGTACTTTTACTCTTAAAATAAGGTATCTAGATAAAATGCACTTGAAATAAGACAATGCAATTGTTTTTTCTTATTTTAAGAGTAAATTGTCTCCATTGGCAAAGTGTCTCACTTACATCCTTAATTCGAGAAAAAATGCACTTATTATAAGAAGATCTGACTTATTTAGATTTAATTTTTTTTGCAGTGTGGCCAGACCAGAACAGGGCTGATTACCAAGCTCTTTGCAAAGATGTAATAAAATGCTGACTGAGTGAAATCCATTGATCTCCATTTATTTAACTGGAGTGAATAGTGGAATACTTTCTTCCCACAATACTTTCACAGATGTTTTTCTCTGGGTTTAGTTTATGTGGTTTTTGTGATGTCTCCTCAAATCTGATAAAAACCATCATTCCTGAAATTCCTGACCTCATAAAAGTACCAATAAACAGAGAAACGAGATGAAGTGGCTGCATACTTATTCATGTCGGCGAAGCTGTCTGCAGCGATGAAGATGGTGACCAAATGAGGATGAGTGGCTGTTATCACACTGAAACACAGGAAAAAAAGCCTCATCGTGAGCAACAGGCTGCTGGTTCCACTCGGTCGGGTCTCAGTTTGATGTGTTAACCACAGAGATCTGAGTCATACTGTTTCTTCCTGCATGCTTTGGCCTCCTCGATGATGAAACCAGTGAGGTTGATAAAACCTTCAGCCTTCTCTGCCTGCAGGACACAGAGACGCTGTTAATGAGGAGAATTTGTCTCATTCAGCAGAACCTACCAGAGTCCTGAAGACACGACCAGTAATGCAACAACAGAACCACGGATTTCCCTGGAAAGCTAAAATGAATCTGGAACGTTTCAGGTTTTGGATCTGCAGAGAAACTGGCATGTTTCAACTTCTTGTTCTCTCTTATTCTCTGTGGTTGAAGCTGCAGGTTGAATGTTTCTGCACTCCATCCAATCTTCTAACCAAGCTCTCTGTATAGCAGCCGGTTGACCCGTTTAACTTGTTCCGTTAGTTCCAACAAGCAGAACATCCCCTGTCACTGGTTCTATGATGTGATTCTATGATGGTTCTGGTCTGTGAGGCAGTCTGGGCAGGTTATCCTGATCTATCTCTATAGTTCTGCTGCTATAGCCTTAGACTGCTGGAGGACATAGGGACCCCTTTTTCATCATTCTGCTTCATTCTATCTCTATTCTCCCACTCTGCAGAATCTGTTAGTTCAATCTCTAACGTTCTGCTCTCTCTGCTTTTTCTCATAGTAGCTTCATCTGGTCTGTTCCTGTTTGGCTGTGACTCCATCCTGGAGAGAAATATCAGCTGTGCTGCTGCCATCAACACCTTTGTTTCTAGATGTTGGAGCTTGGCCTGTTTTCCAGTGTAGTCCTGTTTCTCTGACTGTGACTAACTGGATGTGCTCTCTTCATCCTCTGACATGGGAGCTGGCTCGGAGCTCGTCTGCCTGGCTGTGTGTTTCCTGGACGGGGCCGCCTGTGGAGCTGGTTGACAGTTGCCTTTTGTATCTATGCTTCTTTTTCTATGTCTGCTTCTGTCTCCTTGAACCCCAGTGGGCCTCAGCAGATGGCCGCTCACACTGAGCCTGGTTCTGCTGGAGGTTTCTTCCTGTTCAAAGGGAGTTTTTCCTCTCCACTGTCGCTACAAGCATGCTTAGTGTGAGGGATTGCTGAAGAGTCCACGATAAAATGCAAGTGAAGGTCGTCACTGCAGGCTCATCCATGAAGCATGACTTTAAAGTCAATGACTGGGTGCAATTGGTGGGCTTTCCTAACCAGTCGGACAGAAATGTGAATTGGCGCTATAAAAATAAATGTAAATTCTGCAGCTTCTTATGATAAAGTCAGTTGAAGGAAATGAAAACTCTGAGCTGTGAACGCCGCTGATAAATCTGGGGCGCATCAAAGCCTCCCAGTTAAACCAGTATGAACTCACCTCTTTGTTGCAGTACCAGTACAGGGAGCTCTTCTTCAGAACGAACCAGTACCTTTTCCATTTGCTTCCCAGGAAGCTGCGCCCGTCCTTCCTGCGCTGCAGCCAGCCCTGGCAGTCGGCCTCCCCCAGGTCTTTGACTGAAACCCGTCTGCGGCTCATGGCTCTAGATCTGCAGCAGATTACAGATTAAAGATTACAGGAAACTGTGATCCTTACAGGATCTAACATCTAAATCTCTCTTGATTGGAAATATTTAAACAACACTATATCTGAACTTCCTTGTTTGAAGAGAAATGGTAAAAAGTCTGTCCTTATAGAAAGCTTTAAGCAGTCCAAGAACGCCAAAGAAGCTCAGACACATTCAGTCGATCAGCTACATGCAGCAACCACTGTCCTGCTAGGTTGCTCTGATGCTGACAGCTGCCATCCTTCACAGGAAGCCTTTGGTTCCTCTCTTATGCTACGTTCAGACCTCCCTATGTCTCTGAAAGAATGTCATTCTTTGGAGGACCAGAATGTTCACATTTCGGACAAAGAAGACAGGTGGTTTGTAAGGGGCATGAAGGAAGCCATCTATGTTAAGAAAGAAAAAACAACCTTAAACACTCAATTGCTACAATGCAGCGATACAGTTGATTCCTTCCCGCTATCATCGCAGCTCCAACCCCTTTACAGGAGAACAGACGACCTCACCTGTTCAGCCAGGCCAACTATTCCCTCTAACGACCCCCCTTTCAGAGACATAGACAGGTATGGGGCATTGCAGGCTAACAAAGAGGCCAAACGACCCCCATTCCAAAGTGGGGGACCCGTTCATCCGTTTCTATTTGCATGTTTTCTAAACTAAAACCAGGCTTTGTTGGGCTGCTGGATAAAACCTGGAACTAAACGCTATTTCTGACATTTTGACTTGAAAAATCTTCCTGGATGGAAGAGAAACGTCTTCAAACCTGGAAACAAAGTCCAGAGGATTGATTTTAAACTTTCTTGGAATGACTCTGACCTGGATGACTGAGAATCTTCGCCAGCGTGTCTGTAATTTGTTTTGACTCTGACCACTTTCTGTTATTATAGATGAGAACAGGGCTGATTACCATGCAGTATGATCAACTGGTCTCTCTTTGCAAAGATTAAATAACATTTTTATCTGGATCCAGTTTACATGGTTTTGTTGATATTTCTCCTCAAATCTGATAAAATAAAAACACAATTCTTGAAATATAACCTCATAAAAGTACCAATAAACAGAGAGACGAGGAAGAGAAGCGAAGAAGCTGTCTGCAGCGATAAAGTTTTTTAACTTTTTTGGAATGACTCTGATTGGATGACTGAGAATCTTCAGCAGAATATAATGTGATGGTTGAGCTCAGGGATAGCTTATCATGTTCTCAACCTTTCAATTAAGATCTGCTGCAATAAAAAAAAGCTGAATCTCTGGTTTCCTCTGTGGTTTGTTGGTTTTGTTTTATTCAGAATCAGACCAGAACTGTTCTCATCATCATCTGATCGATTTCCAATCCTGAATTTTATCTATAAAGTCCAGATCGGGTTCTGTTGAAGCAGAAACTCATTTACTGTAAGAAGCTCTTACATAGCAGCTTGACGGCGTCCGAGGACATAAAAAGCAGATGAGTCATGTTGGAGAAGGAACCTGCAGCTCGGCTGTTGTCTGTGGTGCTGCCCTGAATCAGGACCGACGGGTCTGAAGTTCAGCAGAACGAAGTTCTGCACCATCAGAGATTAGAGAAATCCAAATAAAAGCATAAATCAGAGTTTAAACGCAGCAAAGTGCCGAGAGGAGCTCTGCAGACCTTCAGGAAGCCTGCAGAGCTCTGGGACAGAGTACAGAACCAATCAGCATTCAGATCCGAACCCTTGGATAATGTTTGATCAGCTGAGAGTGATGCAGCTCATAAATCCTCCCTCTGTTCCTCACCAGCTCCTCAGGAAGCTGCTCTCACCTGCAGTCCAGAGTCCAGTAACTCGACGGGCTTCCTGCGCTCCGACGCTCCGAGGAGGAACAACAGTTTCTAAAATCTGCTTCAGAGAAGCTGACCACAGAGTCACAGCTGCACTGACAGGACGGCGGTTCTTCCTGTTCCTGCTCTGAGACCGGCTGCAGAAACATCCTCTTTGTTACATGAGATCTGACAGATCAGCAGAACTGAACAAACGCTTCTGCTGCTCAGATCAGCGGGTTTAAAAAGCTCAGATCAGTGGAACAGTTTCCAGGGTTTCTCCTCATGTCTGGAATCTTCTGATTCTAGACTAGAACCTGGCTGATGGCAACCCATGCTTAACTTCTTAGGGGTTGATCCCAGTTTGTCTGCTTCTGTTCCTCCATCTAAGAACTGGGTGGTGGTGGCAGCATCATGCTGCGGGTCTGATCGGATCAGTAGGGTAGTCAGCTGTGTTGTTCTGGCTCTAGTCCTGCGACCCTGTGCTCTGTCATTCCAAAACAATCCCCAGATTATCTCCAAAGGGTTTCTGGATGTTGGAATAAGATCTCATTCTTTATCCACAGCAAAGTTATTGGGCAGAACTGCGAGGAAGTCCATTTCTCTGGAGGAAAGAAAGCCCACCGATGGTTCGGATCAGGAAGCATCACTGCTGACGCCACATTGGTCCCATGGAGGCTCTCCGTTCTTCTCCAGGAGGAGGATTCATCCTTTAAACTCCTGCAGGAGTTTGGTTTGTCTTTGTTGGTTTCCTTAGAGGAAGGAATTTAAACACTGCTGTAGTACCGAGCCAGCTGGAGCATGCTCCAGTCCAAACACCACCCTGTGAGATGGTTAGGAAGCTTACTGGACCTTCTAAGATGACCCGAAGATTCTCCTCTGCAGCTGAACCTCTTTATCTGATGATCCAGAAACAGTTCTTTGAGCTAAATACCGAGCAGAACATGGTGCGTTTAATAACCAGTACCACTTTCACAATGACAAACCTCCAGAATTGTTTCTGAAATAAGTGCTCTAAACTGCAGACTCCCCATGCTGCCACCTCCAGAAGTTCTCTGACCATTCTACCATAGTTGACCTCATCACAGGTGGAGATGACCCAGGACTTGGTGGTCTGGTTCCAGCAGAACCACCTTCTGATTAAGGCAGGGAAAACCAAGGAGCTGGTGTTGGACTTTGGCAGAAGAAGATCCACTCCACTGACACCGGTGAACATCCAGGGAACGGACATTGGACTCTTCTGAGTACCGTGGTGTTTATCTGAGTTAATCTGAAACCTTCTCTGACTCTGCTGTGGCATCAGCCATCTTCTATAGAGCTGTCTGTCTGAGCAGTGGCTCATCTGTAGCTGAGAGGAAGCGTCTGGATCAGCTGATCAGGAAGGCCAGCTGTGATTGGATGCCCTCTGGACTCAGAGCAGGAGGCGGGAAACAGACGGATCCTAACTAAATGAACATCCCCCCCCCATGCTGTTTCAGCTGGTGCTGAACTGGACAGCTCCTCCAGTGACAGACTGCTGCACCTTAAATGCACCAGGGAGCGTTATCACAGATCCTTCCTCCCAGCAGCTGGAAGACTCTAGAACCACCACTGTTCCCAACAACCTCCACCAGTTCTTCCATTCAGGCTGATTCTGCTGTTTCTACCTTATTCAGTTAAATAACCTGCTGCTGTCATTCTGCACATCTCTGATGTTGCTGCTATTTTCAAATTACTGGAAAAATGTCCATAGATGGATATTGGTTATTTATTCTCCAGTTTTATATTGTTAAAACACTTTACAGGATTTTATTGTGTATTTTTTAACTCTTCATTTTAGACGGTTTCCTACAGAGGTGTGTCTGCTAACTGCTGCGGGGCTACAAAGAAACCTGAACTGATTCAGTCATTCGGATTAAAGGAAGTTTCACTTGTATTAATGTTCCTATCTAAATGTTAGTTCTGAATTTAATCTGCCTGGAATCCATAAATCTAACCCGAATCATCAGAGACAAACTGGAAGCTTCAAGGATGACTTAGACTTGGACAAACTTTAGTTCAGTACATTTCTCATGATATTTCAATCTCTTAAAGTGCAGCAGTGATCAAATGTAAACATAAGACTGAGATTTTATTTACAGTTTTTCCAAGATTCAGGTTTGTTTTTTTGCTTTTTTGTTTCGTTTTTTTCGACAATCAGCAGTGTGATGGCGGTGGAATGTTGGAAAAAGAACTGAAAAAAAAAAATAGAAATGATAATAAAATAAAATGTGACCTTATCTTATTTAATTTAATTCAGTTTATTTCTATAGCTCCAATTCACATCATCTCAGGTCTCTTTCCAGTTCACCAGATCATCCAGTCAGATTGATTCAAAGTTTTCTATCTAAGGAAAACCAGCTGATTGCAATGACTCATTGACTCTTCAGCAATCCCTCACACTAAGCATGCTTTTAGCGACAGTGGAGAGGAAAAACTCCCTTTGAACAGGAAGAAACCTCCAGCAGAACCAGGCTCAGTGTGAGCGGCCATCTGCTGAGGCCCACTGGGGTTCAAGGAGACAGAAGCAGACATAGAAAAAGAAGCATAGATACAAAAGGCAACTGTCAACCAGCTCCACAGGCGGCCCCGTCCAGGAAACACACAGCCAGGCAGACGAGCTCCGAGCCAGCTCCCATGTCAGAGGATGAAGAGAGCACATCCAGTTAGTCACAGTCAGAGAAACAGGACTACACTGGAAAACAGGCCAAGCTCCAACATCTAGAAACAAAGGTGTTGATGGCAGCAGCACAGCTGATATTTCTCTCCAGGATGGAGTCACAGCTGATTTTTTATAAAGGGGGCCTTTCTGTCTGCAACTCACAGTAGCTGTTGTACTGAAAGCCTCCACCAGATGGTGCAATTTACAAGTTCACTGCTGGTAAAACTAATGACATCCTGGATTTTATTTACCAGTGAAGTAATTAATTAAATAAATATTTCAGCGAATTTTTATTTTTACTTATATTTCTTATATGATAAGTAGTCATTACATTTGCAAACGCTACACCAATATTGCAATTTCTTCAGCGATTAATAAAGTATTCCCTCCGCGCCAGCAGGTGGCGCTGTGGCGTAGTAACAGCTGCTGGTAAGCAGCCAGAGTTAGCTTTAGCTGTGTGAGCTTCGTGAGCTCCCAGTAGCTCAGTTAGCAACTTTATTCTTCACAGACAGGTTTAGTTTCTGCTTTTAGCGACCGAGTTGAGTGGCAGCTTTTAATCTGAGTTGGACTTTAATCCGGACCTTAATTCGGACTTTAATCCGGACATTTATCCTTCGTGTTCAGGGTTAACTGCTAATGCTAACTACACCCTCTGAGAGCGCCTGCAGGAAGTGACGCACAGCGGCGTGATGGGGATGAGGATGAAGGTCTGTCAGCAGCTGCTCCGCTCAGCCTTCAGTCAGCGTGTGTCCTCACGCGCCGTCGGCAGGATCACAGCTGATCAAAGGGTCACAGGTAGGAACCAGAACCAGCAGAGACCCACACACACCTCACCTGGTGAGAGGAACGACTCAGACTCACCTGGACGGAGCGGATTCTGCTCCATGGTCCTAGAAAAGGACAGCTTTTATAAATCTGCCCTGAAATAATAATAAAACTTTATGATAAATACTTCAGGCTAATTTAGCTTGTTTCTCAGATTATTTTTCCTTTCATCATAATTGATTTTTCAATTTTCGTTTTCAAATTTCACTTTTCCTTCATTTCCTTCTTTACTCATAATGTTCCCTTGTTCCTATTTTATTCACTTTGATCAAAACACTCTGGATAAAATAAATTTAACAGATGAATCTAAACTCATCACTCCAGACCGGGGGGGGATTTAGAATCAGGCAATACTAGGCAGCCCCAAGTTCCTGGGGGCCCCATAAAACTGTGCTTCCATGTATGGTTAATACAACTATTCCTTATTTGTGCACATTAATTACATGACATTAGAACGCTGATAATATTAAGTGTGTCTCAGCCCCCCCCTTCAGTGTCCACCATATTGGATCAGTCCATTTGCTGCACATGTTCAGAAAGGTCCAAACAGACAGCAGCAAACCATTTGAAAACAAACCATGCAAAGAGCAGTGTTGCCAACTTAGCGCTTTAGTCGCTATATTTAGCCACTTTTCAGACCCCTCTAGCTCTTTGATTTCTAAAAAGCTCCTAGCGCCAAATCTAGAGACTTTTTTCTGCTACTGGAGACTTTGGAGACAACATCTAAAAGCAGCGAACTCTGCTCTCCAGAGCCAGTAGATTGGTAACCCCGCCTCCTGCTCTCCTCTATCTTGTCTGCTGTCATG
The DNA here is from genome assembly GCA_030533445.1 of Cyprinodon diabolis. Taxonomy (NCBI): domain Eukaryota; kingdom Metazoa; phylum Chordata; class Actinopteri; order Cyprinodontiformes; family Cyprinodontidae; genus Cyprinodon; species Cyprinodon diabolis. The sequence goes on along the minus strand of CM060076.1, from coordinate 1,491,390 downwards.
ATTCATGCAGCTATTATTTCATCCAAATGAAAAATGGAGAACAGATAAGCAGATCATGGCTTGTCTACAGTGAAAAGAAGGACTGGGTTATTTACTTTGGCCTTTTTGGAAACACAGGAAGGAGCAATCAGCTAAGTGAGCTTAGTGCTTGGAAAAAATCTTTCATTCCTTTAGAGACAGCATGAAAAGTCAGCTGAGTACAAAACATAGAGAGGAAAACAAGAAGAAAAGGGACAAGAAGAGAGGGACACAACCTAGAACAGATAATGGATGTCTATTCTATTAACATTTCTATATCTGGAGAATGGGGCTGTTCTATGTGTTGTCTTCTCCATTCAGAGGGCCCCCTGCCTGTCTTTGCCTAGGGCCCCAAATTTCCTAAATCCGCCCCTGCTCCAGAGGAAAACAAGCTCCCAGAAATGAAGAGAATGTTAGTGATGGGTCCAGTAACACCGATGCGTTGGTGCATGCGTGGAGCCCACAGAGCAAAACGCTGTATCGGTGCACGTGGTGTTTCAGTGGCGGTTCTAGACCAAGTGTTCCAGGGGGCCAGCATTGTTTTCATGGGGGTCCAGAAAAGCATGAAATAAAAAACATGGCAAGGGATTCAAATACAGGGAGTAAAGTATTCCGGCCCTGGGCAGGATTTCCGGCTCATAGTGATTACCCGTGGTAAAAAAAAAATCACTTAATATTAAATTGACGGTAAATAAATAAAAAGAAAGAGAATCGAAATCCCTCTTGCGTTTGTCAGTCAATGGTAGCAAAGGAGCGCTCTGAAACTAACAGTATTAGCCAATCAGAAGGAGAAGGGGGCGGGATTTAGGAAAGCATGTACCTCCTCCTCTGGTTTCTTACTCTACTTGTTTTAAAATCCTAGTCCACAAGAATCCTCATTCACATTTCACCCTAAATATTCACATTATGATAAATGTTTACATTATTTATTGGCTGCATCTAAAAATATCAAAGATGTTTTCAATTTAAACATAGATACGATATAATACACCATAAGCCACAATAACTTCAATGATATCATTGCACTAGTTTATCAGATCTATTCAGTTTAGTGTCTAATAAGCTGCCTGTAGTGTCTTTAAATGTCCAGCAGGTGTCAGTATTCTGTGAGACAGATGCCTCATTAACCATCACTAGAGAATGCTATTTCAAATCTCAAAAAATGAAGTTGTAGAGAAAATAACATTTAAATGAAAATTGATTTTTTTAGATAATTTGTGAAAGAAAAATTTGAAAAATACACAATTTGAAAAGAAAAACAATGAAAAATCAATGAAATAAAGGGGGAAAAAAACACGTGAGACATCAGCAAAGTTACTCTTAAAACTTATTTTGATTAAAACCTTTTTTCGAAGTCACATTTTTGGATATTTGTTTTCTAATTTAAATTTATAAATCGTTTATTTTTAACAATAATGGAAGAAAAGAGCTAAATGAGCTCAGATCCACAGGGCAGAGGCGTAGCCATAAGAATTTAATAAAGGTGTCCAGGCAGTAACCAAAGTACATAGAGGGGTGGCCGAACCTCAGGGTATTTATAGTCATTACTTCCCTACTTTTATCAGTATTTGTTCTGAACAAAATTCATATTTACATGTACTAATATCTACATTAAATGGATAACTTATTATTAAAGTAGTTAATTATCTCTGATTTCACTGAAGACTCTTAGATGACCTGCGGAGAAATGTAAGATTTTCTATTTACCCAATAAGGAAAAATTTAGTTTTAAAAAGAGCATGATTTCTGCATTTATTGTCTTTCATGATAGTTTATTGATGTGCATAATTAACCACAGTGTTTTTATAGTCAAGTAACTGTTAGCACATGCAAAATTTAAATGTTAAATAAGTTAGAACATTAGTATTACTGCTGCCACCGTCTGTATTAGAGCTGACTGATGTCAGATTCCTCTGTTCTACAGGAAGATGGAGGCCAGCTCAGGCAGCGTCCTTCTGCAGCTCCTCAGAGGACGGGAAGCCCCGCCCCTCCATGCTCAAACACCTCCGCTCCAAGATCCAATCCACAGGCCCCATCTCTGTGTCCGAGTACATGAAGGAGGTTCTGACCAACCCGGTGACCGTACGTCTCAGTGTCCAGATTAGTTTGTGTCCAAGGTGTCTTATTGACCAGAGGACTGTTTATGAAAGAGTTCGGTTCTGTTTGGATCAGTGATTTAGACCCCAGCCTGCAGGGGGCAGTGCTTCCAGCTGTTTACGGTGGTTCTTTGTTCTCCTGCAGGGTTACTATGTGAGGAAAAACATGCTGGGAGCCGATGGAGACTTCATCACGTCACCAGAGATCAGCCAGGTGTTTGGAGAGGTGAGTCCGTCCTTCCTGTGCTGAAGCACGGCCGGGTTTGGGTCAGAACCTGTTAGATTCCAGAACCGCTGCTTTCCACCATCTAATATTAAGAGATTCAGTCACCTATGAATGATGATGATGCTTTATTTCAGACAGACATCCCACCAACAAAACCTAATAATAAATACTTTCATTTTTCTAAATGTAAATACCTTACTATCTCATTTACATCCTCAAATACGTGTTAATGCAAAACTTATTCATGACTGTGGGTCTGAAAAGGAGTAGATAAAGTTTAACTAATTATACTCCTTTTCAATTCATTACTTCATTCCTAAATCCACACCGACTCTCAGCAAGTGGTTGGTTTTTACTAACAAATATATTTAATATAGCAACAAATATTTGTTCCTAAATTTTGGAGAATTGTGGAAGTAATGAAACAGGCCTGTAATTTGTGAACTGATGTCTTTCCACAGATCCGTATAGTGGGATAACTTTTGCAATTTTCATTTTTTGTGGAAATATACCTGTTTGAATTGACAGATTCAAACAGGCTCAGTGGAAAAGGCGTTTCTGATTCTCAGTAGAACCGTATGATGATCTCTGCTCAGTCTGGAGACGTTCTGGTTCGGAGCAGCAGGACCTGAACCAGAATCCTAATCAGCGGTCGGTGCTCCTGTTTGATTTCTCTCTGCTCCTCCAGCTGCTCGGCGTTTGGATCATCAGCGAGTGGATGGGGGCGGGTCGGCCCAAACGGCTGCAGCTGGTGGAGCTGGGTCCAGGAAAGGGTTCGCTGGCCTCCGACATCCTGAGAGTGAGACCAGAGTTCTGTTCCGGTCCGTTTTGGTGACCCGGTACTGTCATCCTGCCGAACCGTCCCTCAGTCAGTGGTTCTCCTCCCCTCAGGTGTTCAGCCAGCTGCAATCTGTTGTGGGCGGAGCCTCGGTGTCTGTCCACCTGGTGGAGGTGAGTCCGGTTCTGAGTCGGTTCCAGGCAGAGACCATGACGGGGAACCGCAGCAAGGAGGCGAGCAGCGAGGACGACCCGGTTTACAGGCACGGTGAAACTGAGGGCGGGGTGTCGGTGTCGTGGTACCGCCGTTTGGAGGACGTCCCTGCAGGTAGACGGCAGCAGGAGACCGGGTCGGGTCAGAACTCCTCTGCAGCGTCAAACCAAACTACTGATCCCAGACATTTTTCTTTGCAGCTTTCAGCATCTTTGTTGCTCACGAGTTCTTTGACGCTCTACCAGTCCACAAGTTCCAGGTGAGACTTGGAGGACAAGATGCCTGTCTTCCCTCTGACCACACGTCACCTGTCCTACCCGTCTCCCTCTCACCTGTCCTACACGTCTCCCTCTCACCTGTCCTATCTGTCTCCCTCTCACCTGTCCTATCCGTCCCCCTCTCACCTGTCCTAAGCGTCTCCCTCTCACCTGTCCTATCTGTCTCCCTCTCACCTGTCCTAACCGTCTCCCTCTCACCTGTCCTACCCGTCCCCCTCTCACCTGTCCTAACCGCCCCCCTCTCACCTGTCCTAAGCGTCTCCCTCTCACCTGTCCTATCTGTCTCCCTCTCACCTGTCCTACCCGTCCCCCTCTCACCTGTCCTAACCGTCTCCCTCTCACCTGTCCTCCCCGTCTCCCTCTCACCTGTCCTACCTGTCTCCCTCTCACCTGTCGTACCCGTCTCCCTCTCACCTGTCTTCCCTCTGACCACACGTCACCTGTCCTACCCGTCTCCCTCTCACCTGTCCTACACGTCTCCCTCTCACCTGTCCTATCTGTCTCCCTCTCACCTGTCCTATCCGTCCCCCTCTCACCTGTCCTAAGCGTCTCCCTCTCACCTGTCCTATCTGTCTCCCTCTCACCTGTCCTATCTGTCTCCCTCTCACCTGTCCTAACCGTCTCCCTCTCACCTGTCCTACCCGTCCCCCTCTCACCTGTCCTAACCGCCCCCCTCTCACCTGTCCTAAGCGTCTCCCTCTCACCTGTCCTATCTGTCTCCCTCTCACCTGTCCTACCCGTCCCCCTCTCACCTGTCCTAACCGTCTCCCTCTCACCTGTCCTCCCCGTCTCCCTCTCACCTGTCCTACCTGTCTCCCTCTCACCTGTCGTACCCGTCTCCCTCTCACCTGTCCTACCCGTCTCCCTCTCACCTGTCCTCCCCGTCTCCCTCTCACCTGTCCTAACCGTCTCCCTCTCACCTGTCCTCCCCGTCTCACTCTCACCTGTCCTCCCCGTCTCCCTCTCACCTGTCCTAACCGTCTCCCTCTCACCTGTCCTCCCCGTCCCCCTCTCACCTGTCCTCCCCGTCTCCCTCTCACCTGTCCTAACCGTCTCCCTCTCACCTGTCCTCCCCGTCTCCCTCTCACCTGTCCTATCGGTCTCCCTCTCACCTGTCCTACACGTCTCCCTCTCACCTGTCCTATCTGTCTCCCTCTCACCTGTCCTCCCCGTCTCCCTCTCACCTGTCCTATCTGTCTCCCTCTCACCTGTCCTCCCCGTCTCACCTGTCCTACCCGTCTGTCTCCCTGCCAGCGAACAGAGAAGGGTTGGAGGGAGGTTCTGGTGGACATCGACCCTGCAGATCCAGACAGGCTGCGGTTTGTCATGGCTCCAACTCCGACGCTCGCCTCGTCCACGCTTGTCCAGGTGTGTACAGAGCATGACTCACCTAGAGTCGTTTCCCCTGCTGGATAAACTGGTTTGAGACCAATTTCAGACTGGGCCAGCTGAGAGCAGAGCTGCATTGATCCCTGTGTGTGTTGTGTAGCAGCTGATGTATTTACCAACCTTCTGAGGACCTACAGGCCTAATGGAGACGTAGCCCTAATGTGGGGACCCCGAATTCACCCGAGAGTCAGTTTAGAGGAATGATGTGACTTAACTTTAGGTAAAGATTAGGGGTCAGGAATAGACAGGTGTTAGTTAGGTGCAGGGTAAAGGTCAAAGGTTAGGGTTAAGGTTTATCATTAAAATGTTCCAGAATTTTGGAGCCTAAAAGGAAAAGGAACGTTTGAGCCGTGTTGTGTCATCCTTTTCCTCTCACTTATCCCTGAACTTATCTGAAATAAAGTTCATTTCAAATTGACTTTTAGTTCATTTACTGTTTTTACTGAACTTATTGTTTTAAAAATAGGATTTAAAATCCTAATCCACAAGCATCATCCTTCATATTTTCCCCTAAAGTTTCACGTTATGTTTACATTATTTATTGGCTGCATCTAAAAATATCAAAGATATTTTCAACTTAAACACATGTATGAAATAATACAATATAACCTAGAATAACTTAAATGACATCATTGTTCTAGGTCATCAGATCAATTCCGTCCAATCAGCTGCCTGTAGTGTCTTTAAATGTCCAGCAGGGGTCAGTATTCTGTGTAAGAAGAGGCCTCATTAACCATCACTACATAAAAGCAATAAATAAAATGAATGGGTGTGTGTGTGTGTCATCAGGCCGAGGAGCGGCGGGACCACGTGGAGGTGTGTGCGGAGGGCGGAGTCATCGTCCAACAGCTGGCTCGGCGGATCCAGGAGGAGGGCGGGGCGGCTCTGATCGCCGATTACGGCCACGACGGAACCAAGACCGACACGTTCCGGGTACGATGGAACCGCTCTCCTGTTTTTAGAGTCTGGATCAGAGCCTGCAGGCAGAACTCCGAGTCCAGAGGTTGGATTAAAGCGAACTGCTTTTATCGGCCTGCGCTCCGGTCTGAGGCGGGTCCAGCAGACCTCCTGAAGACCAGAACCAGGTTCTAACCTTCAGGCTCGGTTCTGTTTGCCCCTCAGGGATTTAAGGGCCACCGGCTCCATGACGTCCTGTTGGCTCCCGGCTCCGCTGACCTCACAGCCGACGTCGACTTCAGCTTCCTGCGGAGGATGGCCGGAGGGGGCGTGGCCTGTTTGGGGCCGGTGAGTCAGAGGACCTTCCTGAGAAACATGGGCATCGACGCACGCATGCAGGTGGGTCTCCTACAGGATGTTCTGCTGCTAAGAACCTTGGAACCTCTGGACCAGAACCAGGTGAAGTTCTGCTCCTGATCCGGTTCTTTGCAGGTTCTACTGAGGAACTGCAGCGACCCGTCCGTCAGGAAGCAGCTCATCAGCAGCTACGACATGCTGACCAACCCGGCCAAGATGGGCGAACGCTTCCAGTTCTTCAGCCTGCTGCACCACGCCCGCCTCGCCACACCCAAGACGCCAGAGGGGCTGAAGCTGGAGAAGAAGAGCCCGGCGCCGCTGCCTGTGGCCGGGTTCACCGAGCTCAGCCTCTCCTGAGGCCGGGGAGAACCGGAGGTCCTGGTTATGGGTCAGAACCCAGATCCAGAAAAGAAGGAAGAGGTTCTGCTTCTGGACCAAATGCTGCGGATGGCGGCTGTAGAAACGGTCACGAAGCTTTCATTGACGTGTTTAGCTTTGGTCACAGTTGCGTAACGGGTCAGAACCGAGCGCCGCTCCGTGGGCTGCAGACTAAACACAAACCAGTGATCCCAGTTCAGCTTTTATTTCCACCATTCAGAACAAGAGAGACGATTTTCTGCTACAAAAATATAAAAATTCTCAGATTTCAGCTTAGAGTCAGAAAGAAGCAGCAGCGTTAGATTCTCAGCGAGGCGACCGACCTGGCGGCCGGTCCGGCTAACGGCGCTCACAGCTCCGCTCAAACCGACCCAAACGGATCAGGAAGGGTTCTGGGAAGGAGCGGATTCTACCGCAGGGATGAAGATGCATGATTCTTTCTGCCATTTTCTTTTTCCTTTGTGTAAATGTGTAAAACATTTATTTTTTTCTTTTGGGTTTGAATAAAATCTGCTGCTAAAACAGGAAGTGAACTCCTGGATTATTAAAACACGGCCTGATTAATCCCAGCAGCAGGGAATTAATCAGCAGAGTGGTTCCTGAGTCTGGATGATTAATTTTAGGTGAAGCTGTGAACGCCATTAGTGGCTCAATAAAACAGATTAAATCCAGTTTGTTTTTGAAGCCTGAAGGGGGCGCTGATGAGTCCTGTTGAAGGAAGGAAGAACTCCACCCTGATGCTTCTGCATGACAAGAAATCCATTGTTTTCATCATTAAAACATTGTTGGGTCAAACGGAACCAGAACTCTTGATTCTGGGGTTTAATGAGCTGCTAAAAAAGCTCCTGAAGTCGGTTCCGTTTTTCCAGAACCGGCCTCTCAAGTTTCCTTTATGGCTTTCAGACAGGAGAGTTCTGTGGACCAGTCGTCATGGCAACGGCCTCCTCTAGGGGTCCTCGTCCATGTCGTCCAGGTTGGGGGACATGATGAAGTGGGTGGGGTAGTGGAGCCCCTGCTCGTCGGCGTGCTCCTCCCAGCGCGCGTCGTCGCTCTCGTGGGTGATGTAGCGCTTGCCCCGACGCGTCTCGAACTCCCGGAGGTCCAGCCAGGTCTGGTAGTCCTGCAGAACAGGGACAGGGACACGGCATGAGCTCCACCTGAACATCCGCTCGCAGGTTTTTATTCATCCCAGTCCGGTTTAGAGACGGAGTTCAGCGGCGCCGGAGATTTAAAGAGAAAGGAACCTTCTCTCTCCCTGTAGTTTCTGACCTTCAACCAATAAGAGGTTCTTTCCTTCTACATGTTTCATCACTTTTATTTACTGGATTGCTGATTGGCTGAAAAAAGAGAAGCCATCGTCAGCCATGTTGGTACTCCCCACTCCCACAGTGGCAGTACAAACCCCTCCCTATGTAGCATTTGGCTGCTGAAACCAGCAGTTTTCTGTCTGCAGGAAGACGTTCCACTGGTAATTTCCCAGTCAGTGGATGAACTAACCAATAAATCCATCTATAGGCGATGGATCCTATAGTTTAGTCTGCAGACTAACATTAGTCCGGCTATCTCAGACTGACTGGAAGACATTGACTGAGTTAGACACTGACATTGGGTCTAACGTTAGAAAATAGAAAGTCATTCACTGTGAAATGTTAATGTATTTTATTATTTGTAATTTTATTGTGATGGTTTTGTATATTATGCTATATTAGATGATTTATAGACTTCATAATGATGCAATGAGATGGGCCGATTTATTTGTTTTAAGTTAAAGTTAATCTACTGATGCTATGAATCAGCCAGTCTGTGACAAAGTGATGAATTTATAATTATTCTAAAAGTCATAAGTCCCTGAAAATGAGAACATCATCGTTGTTTGATGCCGTAGCGCACGGTTTGTTTACATTGAGACCGGTCTAACTAGGGAGTACCAATATGGCGGCCCTTGGCTTCACTTCAACCACGTGCTACCAGCAGTAATCAGCAATCCAGTGAATAAATAGAGATCAGTGGTTTCCATACAAGCTTTTAGATATGAACAACTTCCTGTTTACTCACCCAGATGTTGAAATGCCTTCAGGATGTGTTCCCAAAAAAAAAAGAAATCCTTAAACTTTAACCCTGTAATGCCAAATGTATCATATTTGATACATACGGTTTCTGAAATGTTTTGCTTCTGACACCTTTTGCATAATTTAATGGTAAAAACTTTGCTTAAAATCCTATTGTGCACAATCAGATATACCTGATAACAGCCAGTAGAAGACGACACAAAAAATAATCTTGACTTATCGCATAGAAATAAATTATTAATATCAAAAATGTATTTCTGTTTTTTCTTTTTACATATTTTGTTAAAAGGCCAAATAAGGACTTCAGACCAAAAAAAAAGTAATTTTCTCTTTTGTTTTATTCTTGGATGGGGCTTTAAAGGGTTAACATCAGTTTAACAGGGAAATTTAGAGCGCCCTCTAGAGCCGGGAGGAATCCTGAACAGGTTTCACCTGCAGAATTTAACGATGCGATTAAAACATGTTTTAAGGCAAACTTAACATCAAAGTAAGCAGGTTTCTTCAAAAGGCTCGATCAGTTTTAGTATCTGGGATGAAAGATTTAAGGCGTTTTAAAGGAAAAGTTAAAAGAATTCAAACTTCTGAAAGTTCTTTAAATCTGAAATGATTCCATCCTGTTCAATAAATGATCAGTGTTTTTAATTCAGAGTAATTTTCATGTGAATGTGCTTTACTGGAGGCATCCATGTTTGTCAAAGAACACTACTGCCACCTACTGGTTAGTGACATTGTCACGGTGCGGTATCGGCTGTTGATCAAGTCCCAGTGCTGTATCTGGTGTTTGTCACAACGCGCTATTATCCAAGTCATCTTGAAAACATTCTTCTTCCAAATGTTGGCTACATATTACGGGTTTTTTCTCTGGCCAGAAGTTCGATGGCAAATCCTCCCTCTTCAAGTTGGCGATCCAACGACCAACCCGTCCGTGGAGGATCAGGAATCAGAAAGGTGGAATAACTCTTTTTTCCACTTTTACCCGATGTATTCCAGCATCCAGCTGCCATGCACGTGGGCATTGTCAGTTTCACTATAGCTCTGGTGAATTTCAATGGTGAAGTCCTCTGGAAATCTTCAATAATTGTTGTTGATTGCAGATGTGTCTAGTAGTTCCCATTGATTTAGCTTGTAAAGCGGGGAGAATGGCGCTAGGCTTACCGCACCGTGACGTCACTGCTGGAAGATGGCAGGAGGGAGGGGTTATATTTGGGCAAAGATGGCCCATATATAGAAGCATCTTTTACTGATTAACGCTAAATTCATTAAATCACTGTGAACATATTAGTTTTAGGTATAAATAATGATCCGTTGATTATTCCTTGCTGACTGAATTTCTCCTTTAACAAATATAACATTTAAACCAGAGGAAACAGAAGCGCCTACAGAGGTTCTGATGAAGGACAGGAGACACTGAGAGATCCTGGCGACTTGTTACCTGCAACCAGGGGTGGCTGAGCGACTTGTCCACGCTGAAACGCTTCCTCATCTTCACCTGCAGCAGGTTGTTGATCAGGTCTTTGGCTGTGGAGAAAACCCAGGAGATCCATGAGGCAGAGGGAGGTTCTGATGTGGCATGAAGCAGACTGAGGGAGCGGGAGACGGAGGACGGCATGGCTGGAGTCACCTGACCCAGTTATCATTTTAAACCATTTAGAGCTTTGTTTTCTAGAATCCATAAAGCAGCCGTTCTCTAACTTTTTTTCCAACAGTGTTTTTATAGCCACATTAAAGGCAGCATGTTTAATCCAGCTCAAATCCCCAGAATGCATCATAACAACCAAACATTAAACTAACTTCCCCGTCATTATAACAGTCTATGGAAATCTAATTAGAACTTAATTTGATTTAAAAGACTATAAAGTTTGAGGATCTGCAGGATGAAAAAGAAAGAGACTCGGATCAGTGGAACGTCGACAGGAAACCTGGAATGTCTCTGAAGGAGGATAACCTCTGATAATCTACCTGCAAAAAATGGAAATCTAAGTAATTTGTTCTTAAAATAAGTGAATTTTTTCCAATTTACCTTTAAGAAAACACAACTGCATTGTTTTATTTCAAGCGCATGTTATCTAATTATCTTATTTTGAGATAAAAAAAAATACTCATTTATTGCTTAATCATATTATTTACCTGCTCAGATTAAGGATAAATACTATTTAAGAAATATTGACATATTTCTATACGGTTTTTGCAGTGTTCTCACTTTATTTCCTGGACCTGCTTCTCAGTCTAAATAAAATATAAACTAACTCCAAGTTTCCCAGCAGCAGCGTGGCCTTGAGGCCGCTGTCACACCGTGCTGATTTATCCAGCGTCTGCCTGACGTCCCAGAATCTCCTAAAACGCTGGCATACGCTGAACTTTATGGATTTTTTTTTCAATTCTGGGCGTATACATAGAATAACGAGTCCAGAACTTCTGTCCAACAACAGCCTGTCCTCCTGTGAACCCCCTTTATACCAAAACGCTGCCAATACGCCATTATACAGTAGCTGGAAGTTAGAAACGGGTTCAGCGCTCGTCTGGAACACGTCAGATACGTTGATATGCGTTGGAGAGAAGTTCTGGATAAGTTACGCAGAAGTTATGCACATGTCTGATCCAAGATGGCCGCCCTACCTTCCTCTGAGATCTCCTTCCAGGGGTTGGGTGGGTACATGAAGGCAGCGTTCTGGATCTGGTCGTTGATGTCCTCGTCCTCGTTGAAGGGGAAGGTGCCGCTCAGGCTGACGTAGACGATCACGCCCACGGACCACATGTCCAGCGAGCGGTTGTAGCCTTTACTGCGGAGAACCTCCGGGGCCAGGTAGGCCGGGGTACCGACCACCGAGCGGCGGAACGACTTCTCCCCGATGATTCGAGCGAAGCCGAAGTCACACAGCTTCACCTGGAGAACGACAGGACATTGGTTTAGGTGGGTTCTGCCGCGTTCTGATGCGCCGAACATTCAAAGCGGCCGTCCGGTTCTGACCTGAGGGAACGGCTCGGCTGAGGCCAGCAGAACGTTCTCAGGCTTCAGGTCACAGTGGACGATGTTCTTGAAGTGAAGATGCCTGAGAGCCACCAGGATCTGTGGAGAAAACCGGGACTCGGCATCAGGTCCGGGTCAGGCACTAAGTATTCACACCCCTGGCAGTAATACTGGTGGGAAGTTCTGGCTTGGTTCTGAACCTATGAAGGTAGCTGGCTGCCCGCCTGGTTTCTATGGCGACAACAACAATGTTTCCATCTTTTAATAAAAAGGAAAAAAAGCATTTAAACTGTTTTCCAGACCGGAACCTCTCATCCTGTCAGAACCAAACTGGACCCACCGGGGGGGGGGGGGAATACTTCTGGCCGTAGCTGTGAACCCGTCTATGAAGGATTCTAACCATGCCGCCGAACAGCAGGGAGTCAGTTTGGACTTTTTTAGGGTTTCGACTCATTTAACTGGTTTATTCCAGTAAAGCAAAGCTGAAATTCCTGGATCAGAACCAGATCCAGGTGGAACAGAACTCTTGATCATCTGGATCTAGATCTACCCCATTCTACATCCTCTGTTCTTCAACGGCCAGCCGCCTTTAGAACGTGGTTTAGAACCAGGACCAAACTGGATTCTGTTCTGGGAACCAGAGGATGTCAGACTGGGAGCCTCAGAGGAACATATCCATCCTCCCATCAGCAGAAACATCTACAGCTTCAGTGGTTCTGAATGAACGGGTCTGAGATCCAGATGCTCCTGAGAGCTCCAGCTGTTGGTTGGTTCTCCTTCCTTGTTCCTGATGGTTCCGCCTACCTGGGTCACCAGGAACTTGGTGAGGCGTTCAGGCAGTCGGCTCTTCTCGCTGGATAAGATCATCTCCAGCATGTCGCCGTGAAGCTTCTCCATGACCACATACACCTGCTCAGGTGTCTCAAACATGCAGTCCAGGTTGACAATGCCAGGATGGTGGAGGTTCTGTGGGAAGCAGGACAAGAAGCACACCTTCATCAGAGAGGAATCCTGAAGGAGAGCGCTGGTCGTGTTGGACAAGTCCTACCTGCAGGATGGCCACCTCGTTCCTCAGCTGGCTCTCCTGCTTGGTGGGGAACCGCATCTTGTCAATGATTTTGATCGCCACGTCCCAGCCGGTCTTCCTGTGTTTCCCTGCAGAACACGAGGAGAACTGGGTCAGTTTCCAGGGGCAACAGCCACATATGGAGACGTAAGGAAAGTCTCACCTCCATAAACGATGCCAAACTGTCCCGATCCCAGAACGTCATCAGCAAAGATCTGATACACTGAGCTGATGTCCTGCACAGAGTCAGAACTGGGTCAGAACCTGGCGCTGCTCATCAGAACCTTGAGAATAGCACCAAAGACTGTTGGATGACTTACCACGTTCTCCTGGATCTGGGAGTTGGACACGGATATGCTGACGGCCAGCTCCTCTGAGAGAACACAACAGAGAACGTTAGAGCCCGACCCAACAGAACCGGTACAATCCTCAGGGCCAGACGGGTCAGCACCATGCTGTGGACACTTATTGGGACACAATTTCCTGTTTGGTGGCTGAAAGCGTCCTGGAAGGTTTTCCAATCATAAGGACGTTTCCGGACTCTACAGGAAGCCTGAACTTCCTGTCCCCTACCAACACTTCCTGTCCCCTACCAAAACTTCCTGTCCCCTACCAACACTTCCTGTTCCCTACCAACACTTCCTGTTCCCTACCAACACTTCCTGTCCCCTACCAAAACTTCCTGTTCCCTACCAACACTTCCTGTCCACCACATTGGATTCAGTCCATTTGCTGCACATGTTCAGAAAGGTCCAAACAGACAGCAGCAAACCATTTGAAAACAAACGATGCAAAGAGCAATGTTGCCGACTTAGCGCCAGGGAGTTAGCTAGGGAATACCAATATGGCCGCCAGTGGCTTCACTTCCACCCTGTACTACCAACAGGCAATCCTATGAATAAACAGACATCAGTGGTCCTGTCCCCTGCCATCTCTTCGAGTCCATTTCATTTCCTTCCTGTCTCTTCCCGTTGCCTTCCTGTCTCTTCCCTTTTCCTTCCTGTCTCTTCCCGTTTCCTTCCTGTCTTTTCCCGTTTCCCTCCTATCTTTTCCCATTTCCCCCATGTCTTTTCCCATTTCCCCGTCTCTTCCTGTTTGCTTTCTGTCTCTTCCCTTTTCCTTCCTGTCTTTTCCCATTTCCCCCCTGTCTCTTCCCGTTTCCTTCCTGTCTCTTCCAGTTTTCTTCCTGTCTTTTCCCATTTCCCCCCTATCTCTTCCCGTTTTCCTCCTGTCTCTTCCCGTTTCCTTCCTGTCTCTTCCCGTTGCCCTCCTATCTTTTCCCATTTCCCCCATGTCTTTTCCCATTTCCCCGTCTCTTCCTGTTTGCTTTCTGTCTCTTCCCTTTTCCTTCCTGTCTTTTCCCATTTCCCCCCTGTCTCTTCCCATTTCCTTCCTGTCTCTTCCAGTTTCCTTCCTGTCTTTTCCCATTTCCCCCCTATCTCTTCCCGTTTCCCTCCTGTCTCTTCCAGTTTCCTTCCTGTCTTTTCCCATTTCCCCCCTATCTCTTCCCGTTTCCCTCCTGTCTCTTCCCGTTTCCTTCCTGTCTCTTTCCGTTTCCTTCCTGTCTCTTCCCGTTTCCTTCCTGTCTCTTCCCGTTTCCTTCCTGTCTCTTCCAGTTTCCTTCCTGTCTTTTCCCATTTCCCCCCTATCTCTTCCCGTTTCCCTCCTGTCTCTTCCCGTTTCCTTCCTGTCTCTTCCCGTTTCTCTCCTATCTCTTCCCGTTTTCTTCCTGTCTTTTCCCGTTTCCCTCCTGTCTGTTCCCGTTTCCCTCCTGTCTCTTCCAGTTTCCTTCCTGTCTTTTCCCATTTCCCCCCTATCTCTTCCCGTTTCCTTCCTGTCTCTTTCCGTTTCCTTCCTGTCTCTTCCCGTTTCCTTCCTGTCTCTTCCCGTTTCTCTCCTATCTCTTCCCGTTTTCTTCCTGTCTTTTCCCGTTTCCCTCCTGTCTCTTCCCGTTTCCTTCCTGTCTCTTCCCGTTTCCTTCCTGTCTCTTCCCGTTTCTCTCCTATCTCTTCCCGTTTTCTTCCTGTCTTTTCCCGTTTCCCTCCTGTCTCTTCCCGTTTCCTTCCTGTCTCTTCCCGTTTCCTTCCTGTCTCTTCCCGTTTCTCTCCTATCTCTTCCCGTTTTCTTCCTGTCTTTTCCCGTTTCCCTCCTGTCTCTTCCCGTTTCCTTCCTGTCTCTTCCCGTTTCCTTCCTGTCTCTTCCCGTTTCTCTCCTATCTCTTCCCGTTTCCTTCCTGTCTCTTCCCGTTTCCTTCCTGTCTCTTCCCGTTTCTCTCCTATCTCTTCTCGTTTTCTTCCTGTCTTTTCCCGTTTCCCTCCTGTCTGTTCCCGTCCTGTCCTGTGGGGGTCAGATGAGCGTTAATCCGGGCTGACACCAGAACGCTCCGGGCTGCTCGTTGGAGAGGAAGCTGTATTGATTCCAATCTGCTGCTGTGATGGGATCGATACGTGCACTCTGATGGAGCCGTGCACATGCTCATATCCAGGCCAGTGGTTATATCATCCTGCTGGGTTTACGCAACCGGGTCAGAACCGCAGTGATGCAAACTAAATTAGCTTTATTGTTCTGAACCTGGAACTGCGCTCTGAGTAAATCTAATGATGGAGCAATAACGTCCAGAAGGAGGAGCTTCTACAGTCAGAGCTGCTGCCTCTGGATGTCGGCCCGGCGTGGGTCTGAGCTCATTTATTCTGCTTGGACATTAACCCTTACATAAAAAACATTTAGAAAAGTAAGATGGCTGGTCTAAAACATACACCACAAGTGGTCCCAGTTGGACTTCAATCCACCAATCAGGTCTGTTTGGCAGAGCGGCCAGACGAAGGCGCTCGCTGATAAAAGGAGAGAGGCAGCAGGTCTAGAGTTTCCCAGAAGGCTCCTGATGGAACCAGGGACCAGGAGGAACACGAGTCTCTGCTCTGACGAGACAAAGATGGAAGTCTCTGGTCGCTGTTTCGTATTGGTCTAACATGATGGATCAGGACGTCCCGCCCACATTTAATCTAGATCTTATTCTTACTCAGCTAAAGGAGCACCTGATGTCCCACGAGTCTCTTTACAAACTACACAGGTTATATGGAGAGAGAGAAAGTGGTTTGGGAGTCCCTACATGTCCGAGCCTGATCCCCGTCCTGCATGGCGAGGAGCAGATCTTTTATTTTATTTTTTGAACTTATGGGCCGCCATTTATAAAGTTAAGCAGTCAAAAATTAGCCGCAAAATTTATGGTTATTTAGCCTGTTTTAGGAGGAACATAAGGGGTTTATTATTTCACTATATAATTCATTCTTTTATAAAAGACTTTTTTTAAATTATTCAGTTTGGAGCTAAATATTTATTATTACGCTTAACTTTTCAAACCGGGCCCTATATAAACTTCATTTAATTAAACGCAGATTAATAGGCAAAGAGAAACGGGGAAAACAAACAAACAAAATAATAATAATTGGGTCTAATCTGTCAGACAAGAGCAGTACTGTAAAGGGTATAGCATATATTTAGGTCTGTACTCTAGGAAAGGATATTTTAGATTTAAAGAAAGCCAAAATAATAATAATAGTAATAACAGAGCACTTCGCTCTCAATCTGCAGGTTTACTAGTGGTTCCTAGAATTTCTAAAAGTAGAATGGGAGGCAGATCTTTTAGTTATCAGGCTCCTCTCCTGTGGAACCAACTACCAGTTTTAGTCCGTGAGGCAGACACCCTGTCTACTTTTAAGGCTAGGCTTAAAACTTTCCTTTTTGATAAAGCTTCTAGTTAGAGTGGCTCAGGTTATCCTGAGCTATCTCTATAGTTCTGCTGCTATAGGCTTAGACTGCTGGAGGACATAGGGACCCCTTTTTCATCATTCTGCTTCATTCTATCTCTATTCTCCCACTCTGCAGAATCTGTTAGTTCAATCTCTAACGTTCTGCTCTCTCTGCTTTTTCTCATAGTAGCTTCATCTGGTCTGTTCCTGTTTGGCTGTGACTCCATCCTGGAGAGAAATATCAGCTGCGCTGCTGCCATCAACACCTTTGTTTCTAGATGTTGGAGCTTGGCCTGTTTTCCAGTGTAGTCCTGTTTCTCTGACTGTGACTAACTGGATGTGCTCTCTTCATCCTCTGACATGGGAGCTGGCTCGGAGCTCGTCTGCCTGGCTGTGTGTTTCCTGGACGGGGCCGCCTGTGGAGCTGGTTGACAGTTGCCTTTTGTATCTATGCTTCTTTTTCTATGTCTGCTTCTGTCTCCTTGAACCCCAGTGGGCCTCAGCAGATGGCCGCTCACACTGAGCCTGGTTCTGCTGGAGGTTTCTTCCTGTTCAAAGGGAGTTTTTCCTCTCCACTGTCGCTACAAGCATGCTTAGTGTGAGGGATTGCTGAAGAGTCAATGAGTCGATGCAATCAGCTGGTTTTCCTTAGATAGAAAACTTTGAATCAATCTGACTGGATGATCTGGTTGATCTTGATCTACAAAGTGACCTGAGATGACATGATGTGAATTGGAGCTATAGAAATAAACTGAATAGAACTGGATTCAGGGTCAGTCTTCATCCAATTAGTAGTTACATTTTGTCTTGCAATCATCAACAGAATATATAATATACACTCACCGGCCACTTTATTAGGTACCCCATGCTAGTAACGGGTTGGACCCCCTTTTGCCTTCAGAACTGCCTCAATTCTTGGTGGCATAGATTCAACAAGGTGCTGGAAGCATTCCTCAGGGAGTTTGGTCCATATTGACATGATAGCATCACACAGTTGCCGCAGATTTGTCGGCTGCACATCCATGATGCGAATCTCCCGTTCCACCACATCCCAAAGATGCTCTATTGGATTGAGATCTGGTGACTGTGGAGGCCATTTGAGTACAGTGAACTCATTGTCATGTTCAAGAAACCAGTCTGAGATGATTCCAGCTTTATGACATGGCGCATTATCCTGCTGAAAGTAGCCATCAGAAGTTGGGTACATTGTGGTCATAAAGGGATGGACATGGTCAGCAACAATACTCAGGTAGGCTGTGGCGTTGCAACGATGCTCAATTGGTACCAAGGGGCCCAAAGAGTGCCAATAAAATATTCCCCACACCATGACACCACCACCACCAGCCTGAACCGTTGATACAAGGCAGGATGGATCCATGCTTTCATGTTGTAGACGCCAAATTCTGACCCTACCATCCGAATGTCGCAGCAGAAATCAAGACTCATCAGACCAGGCAACGTTTTTCCAATCTTCTATTGTCCAATTTCGATGAGCTTGTGCAAATTGTAGCCTCAGTTTCCTGTTCTTAGCTGAAAGGAGTGGCACCCAGTGTGGTCTTCTGCTGCTGTAGCCCATCGGCCTCAAAGTTCCACGTACTGTGCGTTCAGAGATGCTCCTCTGCCCACCTTGGTTGTAACGGGTGGTTATTTGAGTCACTGTTGCCCTTCTATCAGCTCCAACCAGTCTGGCCATTCTCCTCTGACCTCTGGCATCAACAAGGCATTTCCGCCCACAGAACAGCCGCTCACTGGATGTTTTTTCTTTTTCGGACCATTCTCTGTAAACCCTAGAGGTGGTTGTGCGTGAAAATCCCAGTAGATCAGCAGTTTCTGAAATACTCAGACCAGCCCTTCTGGCACCAACAATCATGCCACGTTCAAAGTCACTCAAATCACCTTTCTTCCCCATACTGATGCTCGCTTTGAACTGCAGGAGATTGTCTTGACCATGTCTACATGCCTAAATGCACTGAGTTGCCGCCATGTGATTGGCTGATTAGAAATTAAGTGTTAACGAGCAGTTGGACAGGTGTACCTAATAAAGTGGCCGGTGAGTGTATAACATTGTTCTGTGGTAAGCAGGAGGTCAGGGAACAAAACTAACAGAGGGTCCAGAGGAAGGTCCACTGCTAACATATTTTCCATTTCTTTTTGGACACTTAAAAAAAAATGTTTGTCGTTTGGGGCAGTCCCAGAATATCTGAGTGTGGTCACCGACCATACCGTGAGGAGCAGATCTAACCGAGCTCAAGGAACTTCCAATTAAAGCTGCAGAACCATGGATGCTAACAGGACAGGGATGGATACATTTAGCACTTTATCACTTTGCAAGAACAGCCAGTTCTGTTGGTGGGAAAGCCATGAGGAAGGGTGAGGAAGTCAATCTGCTGGACTTGAAAGAAGATCTGACCTGATCTGATTGATCTAAATCAAGTCTAACCTGCTCTACATCCAGTCATCCAGGTGCAGTCAGAGAATCTGCCTGGACCTGTTGGGGCTGATGTTTCCACTCAAACAGGCAGCCTGTGAATCCTGCCCGCTCTGACGGCGAAGCTTTCCCAGTTTCTGGGATGTTTCTGCAGGGTCAGACTCCTCCGCTGTGGTTATGAAAGCGGTGCGGACTACATCCTGCTGTTACATCATCAGTGCATTAACTTATTGCTGTGTGAAGCTGTTTATAGCATTGCTAATGAAAGCTCTGATGCTTTTACCGCAACACTTAAAGCGACTAGGAGGAGGGAAGCTTTTATTGGATGAGCTCAGTCTGAACAAAATCCTCCAAAATCCCTCCCATCAGGTTAAACAGGCGGAAACAATATTCATCAGATGTTTACAGACCAATGAACAGGAGGAACCAGAGCGACCAGCAGCAGCTGCAAAGCTTCAACCAGCCATGGAAATAAAATACAATCAAGACAATAAAAAGAATGGAAAATACTTTGTCTCCCCCATTTTCCCTTGTCTCGCCTTTTCTACCAAGTCTCCTCTCCTCCCCCAAGTTTCCCCTATTCTCCCAGATCTTCCCCACTCTCCCCTAACCTCCTCAGTCTCCTCCCAAGCTGCCCTCCAGTCTCCCCCTTTTCACTCTAGTCTCACTTAGTCTCAAGTTGAGTCCAGGGAACCGCTGAGAACATCTGATCTTCAGGTCTCAGAGCTCGACATGGATGGTAACCAGGAGCTCATGAAGACGAGGAGATGCCGGATCGATTAAACATTTATTGAGGTCCAGATGTGTGTTTGGGTATCTGGACTCTGGACCAGCAGGGGAAGGGAGATCAGTAGGTGCAGTAGTCTGATCTAGAAACAACAGGGCTGTGAATGAGGCTTTCTGGATGTTCAGGAGGAACATAAGGCTCGACTTTGCTAATGAGACGGAACGTTTCAGAAGATCCATCCATCAACATCTCCAACGACTGGTTAGAAAACCGGCCCATCAGTTAATGCAACATTTAGTTTCCCTTTGGGATCTAAGTCTAAAGTCTTTATTTAATTGAATGAAGCCTTCCTCTCATTGACGGAGCAGATTTCATCCTGGTTACGGTTTATTAATAATACGTTTTTAGGTTAGAGACTTTTGTTTTAGAAAAAGTTCACTTTATGCTATAAATCCTTAGATTTCAGAAATCTGGAGACAAAAAGTCTTTAACTCTGAGGTATAAAATGATTCAGAGAACATTTATCAACTGATCATACGACGTACTTTACTAAAACTTTCTGATGCTGTTGATTTTAAATTCTAAAATCTATGAACCCAGTATAACCAGAATCCAGGTAAACCCAGTTTTATCTAGGATAACTTCCCTTGAATTAGTTTTATGGGACATATTCAGTTTAATCCAGTCTAGCTTGATCTAACTTTATTTAAATTTTGTTTAAAATTTAAAATTTTTTAAAATGGCCTGAAAAAGTTTAGATGGGTTTATGTAGTTTAATCAGGTGTAAACTCAGCCTGAGTTATTGTAAATCCGTCTAAATCACTGTGAGAACAGCTTTTATCACAGCTGCTTGGTAAAACTCCAGTTTATCTTGGTCTATTTAAATCCACAACAAACCGCTTTCCAACCTGTTAGAAACCCAGTTTGACCGGTTAGATATCAAGTTTAAACTGTTCTAATTCCAGTTCAAATTGGTCTAAATCCAGTTTAACCTGGTCTAAATTCAGTTAATTCTGGTCTAAATCAAGTTTAAACTGGTCTAATTCCAGTTTAAGTTGGTCTAAACCCAGGTTAAAATGGTCTAAATCCAGTTTAAGATGGTACAAATCCAGGTTAAACTGGTCTAAATCTGGTTTAAACTGGTGTTATTACAGTTCAACCTGTTCTACACCTTTAACTTGTTCTAAATCCAGTTTAACCAAGTCTACATCAAGTTTAATCTGGTCCAAAACTAGTTTATTCTGATTTAAATCCAGTTTATTTTGGTCTACATCAAGTTTAAACTGGTCTAAATCCACTTTAACCTGGTCTAAATACAGTTTAACATGTTATAAATTCAGGTCAATCTGAACTAAATCTAGTTTAAACTGGTCTAAATGCAGTTTAACTTATTTTAAAAGCCCTAGAATTTTGGTTGACTACAGTCGACTCATTGACTCTTCAGCAATCCCTCACACTAAGCATGCTTGTAGCGACAGTGGAGAGGAAAAACTCCCTTTGAACAGGAAGAAACCTCCAGCAGAACCAGGCTCAGTGTGAGCGGCCATCTGCTGAGGCCCACTGGGGTTCAAGGAGACAGAAGCAGACATAGAAAAAGAAGCATAGATACAAAAGGCAACTGTCAACCAGCTCCACATGCGGTCCCGTCCAGGAAACACACAGCCAGGCAGACGAGCTCCGAGCCAGCTCCCATGTCAGAGGATGAAGAGAGCACATCCAGTTAGTCACAGTCAGAGAAACAGGACTACACTGGAAAACAGGCCAAGCTCCAACATCTAGAAACAAAGGTGTTGATGGCAGCAGCACAGCTGATATTTCTCTCCAGGATGGAGTCACAGCCAAACAGGAACAGACCAGATGAAGCTACTATGAGAAAAAGCAGAGAGAGCAGAACGTTAGAGATTGAACTAACAGATTCTGCAGAGTGGGAGAATAGAGATAGAATGAAGCAGAATGATGAAAAAGGGGTCCCTATGTCCTCCAGCAGTCTGAGCCTATAGCAGCAGAACTATAGAGATAGATCAGGATAACCTGAGCCACTCTAACTAGAAGCTTTATCAAAAAGGAAAGTTTTAAGCCTAGCCTTAAAAGTAGACAGGGTGTCTGCCTCACGGACTAAAACTGGTAGTTGGTTCCACAGGAGAGGAGCCTGATAACTAAAAGATCTGCCTCCCATTCTACTTTTAGAAGTTCTAGGAACCACTAGTAAACCTGCAGATTGAGAGCGAAGTGCTCTGTTAGGAACATAAGGAACAATCAGATCTCTGATATCAGATGGAGCTTGGCCATTTAAGGCTTTATATGTGAGAAGGAGGATTTTAAATTCTATTCTGGATTTAACAGGAAGCCAATGAAGAGAAGCCAGGATAGGAGAGATATGATCTCTCTTTTTCATTTTCATCAGAACTCTGGCTGCAGCATTTTGGATCAGCTGAAGGCTTTTAACTACAGTTTGAAGATGAAGTGACTGACTAATCAGCTTCTTTTTCAAAGACTTTAACTTCTGTTTTTTCTGCATTCAGAAGCAGAAAGTTAAGAGTCATCCAGGTTTTTATGTCTTCAAGACATGCCTGTAATCTATGTAATGGGTTAGCTTTAACAAATAAACAGCTGAGCATCAAACTTTGCACAGATCTTCTGATGGACAAAAATAATCCATACCTGTAGGTTCTTGGGCCGTGAACCAGTGGGCTGGTCTGGATGTCAATTTCAGGGCGTGACAAAAGTCCAGGCCAGAACCAAATAAGGCAACATCCCAGAGTTTACGTCACCTCGGTGCTTCGTATGGATTCGCCCATTTTATGGTGGAACTTTAGAATAGTGAGATTTGCAGATAAAGGAGGCGTTGATGGGTTTGAACTTCTCTGTACGTCCATTTTTACCGACTGAACTATCGTTATTCATCTATGGCGATGGAAACTCTGTTGCTGCTCTATGACCCCTTTAAATCAACAGCTCAAATATCGGAGGTTTGGAGGTTTCCTGAACTTAATCAAGTCTCTTGCTCTACATGTGAAGCTGTTCCAGTTCTAGAAAGTACCGGCACTGATCCGTTTCCTCCCAGCTGACCCGCTTTCATTCTTTGTCAGACCCTGTTTAACCATGTGTGTCTGGTTCTGATGAACTCACTGTGGTCCTTGCTCGTTCCCGCCCCGACGCTGGCCTTGGGTGT
Source organism: Cyprinodon diabolis (assembly GCA_030533445.1). NCBI lineage: Eukaryota > Metazoa > Chordata > Actinopteri > Cyprinodontiformes > Cyprinodontidae > Cyprinodon > Cyprinodon diabolis. The sequence goes on along the minus strand of CM060076.1, from coordinate 1,468,581 downwards.
GACGGGCATCAGCGCCTGCCTGACGGCCTTCTCCCAGCTCTGACCTACGACGCGGCCCACGCCAGAGGCAGCCAGGACCGGGTTGTGGTGCGGGCCGCCGATATCCTCCCCGACGTAGTAGACCATGGTGGCAGTGATGACCTCGAAGCAGTGCGGGTTGCTGCCCTGAGGGAGGCTGCTGAAGTCCTGCGCCGCCTCCACCTGCAGGATCTCAGACAGAGGGATCTCCTACAGGGAGAGGAAAGGTTGGTGTGAGCCGGAATGTTCCCCTAACGTCCAAGGAGGAGCTGGCATTCATCCCTTCCTCCGGACAACTCGCTCTTTCCTCTCAGATGAAACGTTTGCTGAGGGACATGCTCCTCTGCGGGGCCATCGGCTTCACCTCCTCATCCTCTGATGAAAAGGTGGGAGCAGCACCCCCCTCCATCAGTCTGCTCCACCCTGTGCTTCAAAGGCCTGTTTGCGCGGCGCTTTGAGCTGAAGGTCAGCGGGTCGTCAGATGAAAGGAAGGGAGGAAGCTGCAGGACGGAGGTCAGCGGCACACATGGAGGAAGCTTTAAATCAGGAGGAACTGAAGCCTGCAGCGCCTCACAGACTCAACCCTGGATCCATCCTCTGCTCAAAATAATCCCCTGTAAGCTCTTAAATAAATCTCCCTTCAGAGGTGGGCCAGAACCTGAACCAGAACCCAGGAAGGTCTGGATCAGAGAACCCAACTGGAAGGTCAGGGAGGAAGTTCTGGTTCTAAAAACCAGTCTATCATCTGAAGATTAGAAAGGCTGAGAAGAAACCAAAACTGAACTAACGACCGTGATGGCTTCATCTCCACAGCGAGCACGGTGGAGGCAGCATCAGGCTGTGGGACAGATAGGCTGGAGTTAAATCCAGGACCTTCCTGGAGGAAAGCACCAGCAGAAGACCTAGGACTGGGGCAGAAGACCTAGGACTGAGGCGGAAGACCTAGGACTGGGGCGGAAGACCTAGGACTGGGGCGGAAGACCTGGGGCGGAAGACCTAGGACTGGGGCGGAAGACCTAGGACTGGGGCGGAAGACCTGGGGCAGAAGACCTAGGACTGGGGCGGAAGACCTAGGACTGGGGCAGAAGACCTGGGGCAGAAGACCTAGGACTGGGGCGGAAGACCTAGGACTGGGGCAGAAGACCTGGGGCGGAAGACCTAGGACTGGGGCAGAAGACCTGGGGCAGAAGGCCTAGGACTGGGGCGGAAGACCTAGGACTGGGGCAGAAGACCTGGGGCGGAAGACCTAGGACTGGGGCGGAAGACCTAGGACTGGGGCAGAAGACCTGGGGCAGAAGACCTAGGACTGGGGCGGAAGACCTAGGACTGGGGCAGAAGACCTAGGACTGGGGCGGAAGACCTAGGACTGGGGCGGAAGACCTAGGACTGGGGCAGAAGACCTAGGACTGGGGCGGAAGACCTTGGACTGGGGCGGAAGACCTTGGACTGGGGCAGAAGACCTAGGACTGGGGCGGAGGTTCAGCTTCCAGCAGGAGAACCAGCCTGAACGGAGCGGCCTAGTCAAAGCCCAGACCTGAACCCAGCAGGGAACCTGTGAAAAAACTGATTCTGTGAGAAAACTGTTCTCCATCCAATCTGACAGAGCGGGAGAGTTTCTAGAACAGAGTCTACAGAAGGAGGAGGTTCTACAAAGTTCTGACCCGGACCGACTGAATGCACACCACAGGTTTCTATTAGCAGTGATGATTGAAAGGATCAGAACATTTGGTTCTGATCCGCTTTCTGCCACAGAACTACAGGAGAACAAAGACAGTGTGAAAAGTTAAGAGAGGTTCTGTGTGGTGAACCGGTCCGATCCGGCCTCCTACCTTGTAGAACTTGGCTCCACTCTCGTTCTGGAACAGAGTCAGGGTCTTGGTGTCCAGCCTCCAGTAATGCCTCTTCCTCTGCAGAGACAGACACAGTGACATCATCTTCCTCAGTCCCCGCCCCCCCGTACCTGGTGTAAAGGTTCTGTGGTGGTTCTGGTCTCACCAGGTTGTCCCGGCTCGTGTAGTGGACCATCCAACCCTCTTTGACCACCGCTGAGCTTTTCCTCTTGGTGTGTTTGATGGACTGGACCACCCTCATCAGAGGGATGTTGCTGCTGGTGCAGGGGCTGCGACACGATTGGTTAAAACACGTTGAAGGCGAGTCTTCCTGATGAACGAGCCAATCAGAGGGCGTTCTCTCACCTGATGGCTCTGAGGGTCTCGTCGTCTTTCTCTCCCTCGGGACACGGACCCTCCAGGAAGAAGAGTTTGTCCACAGGTGTGGACAGCTCGTCCTGCTCGTCCATACTCTGACCGCCATCGCTGTTCATGTCACAGATATCTACCTCCATGGTGGCCTCCGAGTCCAGACTGGGACTCAGTGGCTCTGGATCAGAACCAAACCAGACTTGTTTAATGGATTAGCTGTGGCTCTGGATCCACACATAAACATTTTAATTGCTGCCCACTTCCACTTGGAACAAAAATACTAAATTGTCCTAAGCTCCTCCCACAAAGACACCAAGTCTACATCCATGTTAAACGTGGTCTAATTCTAGTTTAAACTGGTCTAAATATAACCTGTTTTAAGTTCAAGTTAACCTGATCTAAATCCAGGTAATTGATGAAAACAATCAGTCAGTTCATCATTAACTCCATTTGCCCACTAATTAATTTATTGCTAACTCCGCCCACATGTGTTTCACCCCGCAGGTCTTCCATCTTGTTTTGGTTTCATTTACAGTCTGGCAGACAGAGGTGCGAACATCTGATGCTGACTGATGAGCAGCAGCCATCAATGCTGCTGTCGATCAGGAAACCGCTGCAGCTCCGGATGGTTTCCTGTTTCCGGATCCCAGGAATTTCCGGCTCTGCAGGACGCTGCGGGTTCTGGACCGTCTGCAGCCGTTCTCAGAACCAACATTAAAGATTAATGGATGTAAGAAGAGAACATGACTCACCTCCATTAAAGTCCACCTCACCCAGGCAGTCCCGGGGAACCTTGGCAGCACATCTCTTATGGCAGTTAAACTTACAATCTACAGCACAGAAAAGAAAGCGCTCATCCTCCATGATGGTCCGTCTGCGCTGGTGCTGGTTCTACTGGGAGGCGTCTGCTCACCTTTGCACTGCAGGCCCTGTCTGAAGAGCCCTTTGAGGAGCCGCTTGCAGTACTGGCAGATGGTGGGGCGGGTGTAGGTGTGGATGGAGAAGGTATGGGGAACTTTGACCCGACCCAGGACCATCTTCTCCATCCAGATGGGACGGCCGCTCAGCAGCGAGTTCCGCTTCCCAGCACCCAGAAGGGGGCGCTGTTGGTGCAGAAACTACAAGAAACCAACATGTCAGAAGATTAAGGAACTCAGCAAGAACCAAGCAGCAGCAGCTGTGGCCGGGAGGAAGAACCTGCCCAGTTCATCAGAACTTTCTGCCCAGTAAACCAGAACCAGTCCTGTTCTGTCTGCAGGATGTTTGTGACCCAAACACTCAGAACCGCTCTAATCTCATCCCTCATGTTGAAGGTCCACCTGAAGCTGGACTGAGCCAGAGGACGGCTTCACCCTGCAGAGACGGTGGCGCTGATCGGGTCGGCCTGTTCAGGTTCTGAGGTGTCGAGTCTTTGCAGGTCGCTGTTCTGATGATCGGAGCAGCACGGTATGTGTGTTAATGGCTAATTACCAGCCTTCTGAGGACCTCTGAAACTCATCATTTTTTTCTTTCTGGCATTCAGCCCAACTGAGATTAGATTTTAATATTTTAAACTGTTGTTTTAAATGCATTTATTAATTGTTTTATTGTGTTTTTCTAACAATGTATTAATGTGTGCTTAGTTTGACTATTTTAACCCTTATTTTTGTTTAATGACTTTTGTGGTTTAGAGCTGCTTTTAAATCGCTTAATGGATTAAATTAGTGATGATGAAGATGGTTAGGAATAACTGAAAGTAACTGAAATGAATGTTACTTTAAGCAAAGTCCTGATAATTGTCGCCATAGAGACGGGTGGCCTGCAGCCATCAGAGCGGGTGTGTGTGTTTGTGTGTATACCTGTCTAACCCTCAGAGTGAGGACCATTTTTCCAGTTTCACCATCAAACTGAGGACCAGTTGTTGCTAAGTGAGGACATTTTGCCCGTCCTCACATCCTCCATCTCATTGAGTTGGACCTCTGTGCTCTAGCTAATCCCCACCAGGACGTGTTCAGAACAGAACCGTCCTCCTGTCCCCGTTCCACCTCCCCGCAGGGAGAACCCACCTCCTCGTGCGGCACCGGGGGCAGCTCGGCGGCGGGGGGGCGAGCCACGGACACGGCAGAGGGACCTGGCAGAGAAACGTTGGACAGCCGTCTCTTCCGGACCCCGCTGCAGTTGTTGGGGATCTTGAATGCGCAGCGTTTGTGGTAGTTCAGGCCGCATCCTGCAGAGGAGGAGATCAGGGAATCGGTTCTGGAGGTCAGAGGTTAAACATCGGCAACGGAACCAAAGCTTAGATGTTAGAGGACGGTAGGACGTCATCGCTTCTGGTCCTGTTCGTCAAGATCTCCTCACCTTCACACTTCAGGCCCTGTCTGACCAGCCCCCACAGCATCTCGCCGCAGTCGTCGCAGAACGCCGGCGCTTTGTAGGAGTGGACGTAGAGAGCGTGGGGCCGGATCTGGAAGTCCTCCTGCGTGGCCAGAGCTGAAACGGAAGCAGACAGTCAGACGGCCTGGAAAGCATCCAGAGCTTTCAGACACCAGAATGAAGGAAACCATGTTGTCCATTTGGACCAGATGCTTAAGGAACAACCTGAAAGATAAAGCGGACCCAGGAAACGTGACTCCTCCCATCAGAAAGGACACCAGGGGCCCGGGATGAAAAACTGTGGCCGTGAATGGAGATTAAATCAAAAAGGTTCTGAATATCCCATCGGATCAGAACTGTGAGCTGAAGATTTTGGGGGAAAATTGGGGAAAATTCTCAAACTGTAAGTTTGATTGTAGCGAAACTGGAAAAAGTGGGACAGGCTGGTTTAAGGTGGGAATGATGGTTCAGATGGAACCCAGAACTGGATCCATCATGGCTGACGTCAATCAAATATTTGATCCTGGTTTAAAAGTCTGCCATCAGATGATGACCCGGCCGACCAATGGCTGCCAACAGGAAACGCTGTGAAGCAGCAGCAGGAGTACGAGGAGGAACGTGCAGCAGAGCTCTGCAGCTTCCTGGAGGAAGCGCTGCTGACTGGTTTCCTCCTGCAGAGCGAGCAGAAGCAGCTGCTGCTGCTGCTGCTCAGTGCTTTCACAGGGAGCCTGTTGACATGGAGCAGGAAGTGACATCATTTTACAGAACGCTGCGGTTCAGAGCAGCAGCAGTAACTCGGCGCCCACCGCCACAGCGAAAGGAAATGAGGTCTGCACTGAGCTCATCTTTACAGACGGGAGGAAGTGGAGATGAAAGGGCTGATAAGTGAGGATGGGTTTGACTTCTTCTAAACACTGCAGCTTCATTTCAGATCCTTCTGAAAACATCTCAGCAGCTTCATGCCGCTAACATTCCCTAATGCTGTCAGAGTACCTGAAAGCACCACCTCCACCAGGTCGCCCTCCTGGATCTCCTCGGCTGACGTCACGCGCTGCAGGATGTTGTCTGAGCTCAGGTCGTGGCGGAACAGAAGGATCTTGTCGTACATCCCGAAAAATCCACATTCTGGGAACTGAAGAGAAAACGGACGCAATGAGCCGCTGCTTCTGTTTGAACAGATTAAAGTTCTGGAGCTCAGAGAGGAAAAGATCCAAGTTCTGATCCAGTTCATCGGTTCTGACCGGTTTTAACCATTAAGATCATCTCAGATTAATCATCCGTACATCTATTCACCCATCCATCCATCCATCATCATCATCCATCCATCATCATCCATCCATCATCATCCATCCAACCATCCATCCATCATCATCCATCCATCATCCATCCATCATCATCCATCCAACCATCCATCCATCATCCATCCATCCATCCATCATCATCCATCCATCATCATCCATCCAACAATCCATCCATCATCATCCATCCATCATCATCCATCCATCCATCA